>JAESUZ010003282.1:1800000-2066307 GCA_017311185.1 Proteles cristata cristata | reverse complement strand
TCCTCAGATGAGATTTCTAGGTGTGCAGGATTGTTTAGTGTTGATCTGGCTGTATTTCATGGACGCGAGACAGCAAAAAGACTTAACATGCTGTTTTGCCATCTTGGCTCCTCCCAAGTGCCCTACTCTTGATTTCAGTTCAGGTCATGATCTCATGCCGTTCATGAGACTGAGCCCCGTGTTGGGCTCTGGGCTGACAGCGTGGAGCCTGTTTAGGATTCTCTCTCTTTCTCCCTCTCTCTCTCTCTCTCTCTCTCTGCTCCTCCCCCCCCAAAATAAATAAATAAACTTAAAAGATATATATGTATATACAACTGATAAACTGTCATAAAGTATCACACCCATGAAACTACAACCTAGATCTCAAAGTAGACTGTTGTCAATACCCCAGAACCTCCTCTCTGCCCTTGTCAGTCACTGTGTTTCTTTTCCCTAAATGTAACCTGTATCCTGGCTTTCACCACCTTAGATTAATTTTGCCTATTTATTTTTAAAATTTATACATTTAGAGTCAATCAGTATATATTCTTTTGTGTGTGGCTTCTTTTATTCAACATTGTTTTATTTTTTATTACTTTTTTCAATATTATGTTTTTAATTTTTTTTTTAAATTTTTAATGTTTTTTTAAATTTATTTCTAGGAGAGAGAGAGAGAGAGAGACAGCGTGAGCAGGGGAGGGCCGAGAGAGGGAGTCACAGACTGAAATAGGCTCCAGGCTCTGAGCTGGCAGTCAGCACAGGAGCCCCACGGGGGCTCGAACCCACAACCACGAGATCATGACCTAAGCGAAAGTTGGACGCTTAACCGACTAAGCCACCCAGGCGCCCCTCAACATTATGTTTTTAAAGACTCATCCTTATGGGTTGTTTGGAATGGTTTTTCTTTCATTCTCATAGATGATTCATGTTCTATTATGATTGTTCTACAATTTATATGCCCATTCTACGGGATATCGGAATTTCCTGAGTTTTTGCTATTGGCAATAGATCTTCCATGGACACTATGTATCAGTATTTTATTGCAGTTTTTAACTTATCTTCTTTATCTTTATTCTTCTCTTAAGACGAATACTGTTGAAAAATGTTTTTACATACTTACTGGCCATTTTGGTATTGTTTTTGCAAAATGTGTGAGATTTTGCTCATTTAAAATATTACATTGCTGAGGGGTGCCTGGCTGGCTCATTTGGTGGGGTGAGTGACACTTGATCTTGGGGTTGCGAATTTGAGCCCCACATTGGGTGTAGAGATTACTTAAAAATAAAATTTAAAAAATTACATTGCCTGTATTTATCTTAGTGATTTGTGGAAATAATGTGTCTTTATATACCTTGGATGTGAGCCCTTTGTTAAACATATGCTTTGCAAATGTTTCCTCCCATTTCTTGGTTTGCCTTTTTACCCTCTCATTTTTTCATACACAAAATGCATTTTAAAGATACTTTTCTTTATGAGTAGTGTTCTATTGTGCCTTATTTAAGAAAATTCTTACCCACCTGGAGGTCATGAAGATAGTCTTCTATATTAACTTGTGAAGTTTTCTTTGGGAGAAGATTTTATTTTTATTTCTACTTATTTATTTTTTATTTCTCAGAGAGATTTTATTCATTTATTTATTTTAAGAAGTCTCCACATCCAGCCTGAGGCTCACACTCACAACCCTAAGATCAAACCTTGCGTGCTCTATCGACTGAGCGAGCCAGACATCCCCCCCGCCCCCCCCCACTTTGGGGGAATATTTTAAATTAGATTTTATCTCTTAACAGACACTGAGTTAATCATATTTTCAAAGTTTCTGTGTCAGTTTCAGTGAGTTATGTTTTTCTAAGAATCAATTAAGTTTCTAATCTGGAATTTCAAATTAATTATCATAAAATTATATACAGTTACAAAAGAATTTAAAAATATGTTTAGTGTTTGCAAAATGTGGAGTGATGCCAAACTCAGGAGATTGGAAGACACTGAAACAGCATTAGGACTGGAAAGTCGGTGTAGGGCAGTAGGGATATAGCAAGGATTTGGAAGGCCTCTGGCTCCAAAAGAGTGCCCAGAATCTGCTACGGGAGGTGGACAGATGACAACACACACGAGAAACAAGCAGAGGTCTTAGCCTTCAGGGACCCTGAGCATACCAGGACTGAGGAAAAAGAGGCCTGCTCAAGCCTTTTTTGGGATAGGGAGTAACTTAACTTCTTTCCTCCTCTCTCTCTCTCTCTCTTTCTCTTTTTCTTTTGGGCCCCCAGCAGGAAAATGAAATGCCCTTGAAGCATTTTCTCCTGGGCAGAGTAGCTTGGGGTGGGGTGGGAGTGGGTATGTGAAGTCCGAAAATTTTTTAATGTGAAGTTTTTGGAAAATTGCTGGTCCTGGTGGCGACTGGGGAAGTCCTAAATGTGTAATGATTTGCATTTAACAAATTGTAGGGTGGGAGAGACCATCTTTCTCCAGGCTGCTTATAGAATTGGGGGAAATCCTGGGAGTAACAGAATGAAGTGAAAACCAGATAAAGATGTTGGTTTTCTCAAGTCGATCACTTTCTCATCACGAGTCTCATCAAGATCATGGCAAGTTCTCACTTGCACGGAGGTATTCTTTTCTCTATCCTGTCCATCGCTCTTCAGAAAGCTGATAAACGAAGTCACATTTTTTTCCCAAAGGAAACATAAAACAGTCTTAAGATAAGGGTGTAACCCTAAGCCTGTGCTCCTTTACCCTTTCTTCAAAGATCACTGCTTACAGAGTTTTAGGAAGATGGGCCCCTTGACTCACTCTTGGGCCTGAGCCTTACTGAAGCTTCCCTCTGGGCTTCTTCTCCCATTGAATTTCTTTGCTTTGCCTGTCAGATTGCCTCAGTATTAGCTAGACAGAATTCAGGAGAACTTGGTCCTAGGAACATCCCAGCCCTGGGCTCTGCTATCTCACGGAGAACAAATAAAGAACTGAGAGTGAGGGTGTTTAACTCAGATGACAGTGGAATTGCCTGGGTTGGGGTAGGGCAGGTGTGTGTGGCAGGTGTGTGTGGCAGCTGACTGGAAGCATTATATGGACTGTCATATGGTTCATGTTTTGTTTGGACCTATGGTTTCCTATGTAGGGTGGAAAAGGGAAGAGGTTGAATTCCATGTACATTCTGTCCAGGTTGTTGTCTGAGTAGCCAGATGGGGGAGATTTGGGATGCAGGCTAGTAGGGAAGGAGATGGCTAAGTGAACTGAAGTTCTCTTGCTACTTGAAATGATTATGTCTTGAAGACTACTGGCCTGGCAGTCGGGACACCAAGGTTCCCATCTGGGGACAACATTCTGAATGGCCCCATGTGGTTACTTCCCTTTCTGTGCCTCAGTTTCTTCATGTTTCACAGGAGGAAGTTGTTCTATATCAATGGATTTCAAAATTATTAATTTTATAATGCCAGGTGTATCTTTTATCAAGAAAAATTTCATCCCTATTCCCGTACCTGAAAGACCCAGAGATAGTCTCTTCTGATTGAATCAGAAGTGAGGGACTGGGACCTGAGATTATTTCATTCATTACCATTCTCTTCCGTTTAAAAGCCATGGAGCAAGATGATAAATTACACAAACAACCTTCTGTTCTAGTGCCAGTAGAATGTATGTCTAGGACTATTGAGCGAAGGAACTGAAACCTTGACAATTTTGAGTCTTTTCTACCCATGATCATGGAATACCTTTTCATTTATTTAGTTTTTCTTTGATGCCACTCATCAGAGTTTTGTAGTTTTCCTTATATAAATCTTGCACATATTTTGTTTATGCTTAAGTACTCAATATTTTGGTGCTAATGTAAGTGATATTGTGTTTTTAATTTTGAATTCCACTTGTTCATTGCTAGTATATAGAAAAGTGATTGAGTTGTGTTTATTAATCTTGTACCCTGCAACCTTATTATATAATTGCTTATTAGTCCCAGCTATTTTTTTTGTCAATTCCTTTAGATTTTCTGCATAGATAATTATGTCCTCTGCAAATACAGCTTTTTTTTCCCCTAATCCATATACTTCCTCCCCACACTTTCTTGTTTTATTTGATTAGCTAGAACTTCCATATGATGTTGAAAAGGAGTGTCGAGAGGTACATCCTTGCCTTGTAGCTGATCTTAATTGGAAATCTTCTCGTTTTTCACCATTAAGTATGACAATAGCTGTAGGTTTTTTATAGATATTCTTTATCAAATTGAGGAAGTTCCCCTGTATATCTAGTTTATTGTAAGTTTTTTATCATAAATTGGTGTTAGATTTTGGCAGATGCTTTTTCTATATCTGTTGATATGGTCATGTGATTTTTATTTTTCAGGTTGTTGATGTGATGGATTACATTAATTGACTTTCAAATGTTGAACCAGCCTTGCACACCTGGAGTAAATCCACTCAGTTGTTGTGTACAATTCTTTTAAAAACATTATTGGGTCTGATTTGGTAATGTTTTGTTGAGGATTTTTGCATCTATAATTCTTTTAAAAACATTATTGGGTCTGATTTGGTAATGTCTTGTTGAGGATTTTTGCATCTATGTTCATGAGAGTTATTGGTTTGTACTTTCTTTTCTTGTAGTGTCTTTGTCTGGTTTTGGTATTTGGGTATAGTTGGTCCCAAAGAATATTCTCTCTACTTCTGTCTTCTGAAAGAGATTACAGAAAATTGACATAATTTCTTCCTTAAATATTTGGTAGAATTTACTAGCGAACTCATCTGGGCGTGGTGCTTTCTGTTTCAGAAGGCTATTAATTTATTGGCAATCTCTTTAGTAAATATAGACCTGTTCAGACGATTTCTTCTTGAGTGAGGATGGATTATTTTTTTCAAGGAATTGTTCCATTCCTCCTAGGTTGTCAAACTTGTGGGCACAGAGTTATTTAAATAATTCCTTGATTATTCTTTTAGTGTCCATGCGATTTGTAGTGATGTCCCTTTTTTATTTCTGGTCTTCATGATCTATGCCCTCTCTCTCTTTTTTTCTAAGTTAGCCAGACGGTAATTGATTTTATTGATTTTTTTCAAAGAGTCAGACTTTGGTTTAATTGATTTTCCTTATTGATTTCCTGTTTTCAATATCACTGATTTTTGCTCTAATTCTTATTATTTCTTATCTTCTGTTTACTTTGGGTTAATTTGGTTGATTTTAGAGATTTCTTCTTTTCTAATAATATAGGCATTGACTGCTATAAATTTCCCTTTAAGCATTGCTTTTGCTATACCTCACTAATTAAAATTTTTAAAATGTTTATTTTTGAGAAGGAGAGAGACAGAGCATGAGTGGGGGAGGGGAGAGAGAAAGGGAGACAGAATCTAAAGCATGTTCCAGGCTCCGAGCTGTAAGCACAGAGCCTGACATAGGACTTGAACTCACAAACTATGAGATCATGACCTGAGCCAAAGTTGGACACGTAACAGGCTGAGCCACCCAAGCACCCCAACATCTTACTAATTTTAAATAAGTCATATTTTCATTTAGTTCAAAATATTTTGAAATTTCTCTTGGGATTTCTTCTTTGACCATGCATTCTTTAGAAGTTTTCTTTTAATGCTTATTTATTTTTGAGGGAGAGAGAGAGTGCATGTAGGGGGAGAGTTGGGGAGGGAGGGGTGCACAGAGAGGGGAATGGGCAGAAAGAGGGGGAGGGGCAGAGATGGGGGGGACATAGTCTAACGTGGGCTCTGGGCTGACAGCAGAGACCCTGATGCAGGGCTTGAAATCACAAACTGTAAGATTATGACACGAGGGGAAGTCGGCCACTTAACTAACTGAGCCACCCAGGTCCTCCTAGAAGTTTTTTTTTTTAATGTTTATTCATTTATTTTGAGAGAGAGAGCTAGAGAGAGTAAGTGGATGAGCAGGGGAGGGGCAGAGAGAGAGAGAGAGAGGGAGAGTGAGAATTCTAAGCAGGTTTTGCACTGGGAGTCCAATGCAAGGCTCAATCTCATGAACCAAGAGATTGTGACCTGAGTTGAAATCAAGAGTCCAATGCTTAACCAACTAAACCACCCAGAAGTTTAATCTCTATGTATTACAATTTTTTTAAACGTTTTTATTTATTATTGAGAACAGAGAGAGACAAAGCATGAGCTTGGGAGAGGCAGAGAGAGGGTGAGACACAGAATCTGAAGGAGGCTCCAGGCACTGAGCTGTCAGGACAGAGCCTGACTCAGGCCTCCAACTCATGAGTCATGAGATCATGACCTGAGCTGAGGTCAGATCCCCAATGTACTGAGCCACCCAGGCACCCCAGGATATGTATATCTTTAAAGTTTATTTATTTTGAGAAGGAGTGAGAGTGTGCATGTGCAGGGGAGGGGTAGAGAGAGAGGAAGAGAGAAAATGTCAAGCAGGATCCACAATGTCAATGAGGAGCCTAGTCATGTGAGGTCATGACCAGACCTGAAATTAAGAGTCAGACACTTAACTCACTGAGCCACCCAGGTGCCCTGATTTCCATTCTTTTGAATTTATTAAGGTGTGTTTTATGGCCCAGAATGTGGCTTATCTTGGTGAATGTTCTATGTGATCATGAGAAGAATACGCATTCTGCTGCTGTTGGATGAAGGAGTCTAGAGATGTCCCTTATATCAAGTTGATTGATGGTGTTGTTGAGTTCATCTTTGTCCTTACTGATTTTCTACCCCTGATCTGTCCACCTCTGAGATAGAGGTCTTGAAGTCTCCAGTTGTGATAGTGGATTCAGCCGTTTCTTTTTGCAGTTCTGTGGTTTTAGCTTCAAATAGTGTGATGCTCCTGTGTTTCTCGGCAAATGCATCTTTAGAATTGTTATATCTTTATGAGGAATTAGCCCCTTTATCGTTATGTAGGGCCCTTCTTTATCCCTAATAACTTTCCAAGCTTTGAAGTCTTCTGAAATATAGCTATCCTGCTTTCTTAAAAAATTTTTTTTAATGTTTGTTTATTTATTTATAGTTTTTAAAATCTTTTTTTATTTTTTGAGAGAGAGAGAGAGAGAGAGAGATTGACTGTGAGTGGGGGAAGAGGAGAAAAAGAGGAAGACACAGAATCCAAAGCAGGCTTCAGGCTTTGAGCTGTCAGCACAGAGCCCGACATGGGGCTCAAACTCATGAACCATGAGATCATGACCTGAGCGCAAGAAACTGGATACTTAACCAACTGAGCTGCCCAGGAGCCCCTCCCTGCTCTCCTTTGATTAGTGTTACCATAGTATGTTATTTTTCTCTATCCATTTACTTTTAATCTATATGTGCTTTTATATGTAAAATGGGTAGACAACATATTTTTTGATAGACTCTGACAATCTCTTTATTTTAATTGGTGCATTTTGACCAATGACATTCAAAATGATTATTGATCTACAATATTTGTTACTGTTTTCTTTCTTTTTTCTTTACTTTTTGTAGTGGTTGCCCTACAGTTTGCAATATATTTACAACTAATCCAAGTCCTCTTGCAAATAATACTGTACTGTTTCACAGGTAGTGTGCCTCCTTTATAATAACAAAATAATCCTAATTCCTCCTTCCCATCCCTGTATCATTACTGTCATTCATTTCACTTACATATAAACTTTTATTACATAATATATATAATATTTAATTATGTCCACTTACATATATGTCACATATATATCACATACATATGTATGCATATATAACATTAGTGTATTAAGTGTGTGTGTATATGTATATATACACATATATACATATATACATATATATATATATATATATATAGGATCTCGCTATGGATGCCATGGACATTGCAAGGATAATCAAGGAATACTATGAACAGTTCTATGCCCACAAATTTGATAATCTAGATGAAATGGGCCTGCATGATAGATACCACTTGCCAACCTGCATGGTTTCTGAGGAGAAGTTGGATATAATTCTTATCTTTGTACCTCTATAGGTTAGGTGTTTCTTTCCTCTGGCTTTTTAAAGGATTTTTTTCCTTTATCTTTGATTTCCTGTAGTTTGAAGATGAGATGCTTAGGTGTAGTTTTTTTGGAACAGGTGTCCTGCTTGGTGTTCTCTGAGCTTCCTGGACCTTTGGTCTGGTGATATGAAATTTATGGGAAATTCTCAGTCATTATTATTTCAAATATTTCTTCTGTTCCTTTCTCTCTCTTCCTTTTCTGGTATTCCCGTTATGCGTGTTACATAGTTTGCAGTTGTCTCACAGTCCTTGGATGTTCTGCGTTCCACTCACCCCCCTCAGTCTTGCTCTCTTTGTTTTTCAGTTCTGGATGTTTCTGTGGAGGTGTCCTTAAGCACTGAGATTCTTTCCCCAGTTTCAACATACGAATAAGCTCATCAAAGGCATTCTTCATCTCTGAAAAGCGTTTTTGATCTCTAGCCTTTCTTTCTGGTTCTTTCTTGGCATTTTTACTTCTGTGCTTACATTGCTCATCTGTTCTTGTGCTCTGCCTTCTTCTCCACAGAGCCCTTGGCATATTAACCATAGCTGTTTAAATTCTTGGTCTGATAATTCCAATATCCCTCCCATATATGGCTTTGATGCTTGCTCTCTGTCTTAAAATTTTATTTTTTGCCTTTTGGTATGCCTTGTCATTTTTCTCTTGATAGCTGGACATGATGGTAAAAGGAATTGCTATAAATAGGCCATTAATAATGTGGCAGTGAGATGTTGGAGGGAGGGGAAGCATTCTGTAGTCCTATGATTCCATTTCAGTCTTTTAGTGAGACTGTGCCTCTGGACTGTGAACTACACGTGTGCCCCTGGGTGGGACAGGATAGCTAGAGGGGGCTGGAGTTGGGTATTTTCTTTCCTCTAGTTGTGAGGTCTGACAGTAACCCAGCAGGTTAGGCTTAGGAGAAACTGGTTTCTCCTGAGGGCAAGTCTTGTTAAGAAGAACAGAATGTTCTGTTTTCTTTCAGAAGGATTCCTTTTCCTCCTTTCCCTGCCAGGAGCACAGGGAGGTTAGGGGAGGGGTGGATTTTCCTCCAGTATTTACTGTGAAAATCTGGTTGAACACTGGGGAGGCAAATCTCACAAAGGTGTAGGGTCCCTCTATGACTGGGTCGTCCTGCAGTTTTTTTTTTTTTTTTAACTCTCAGGCTTGTTCACATTGAGCCTCCGGTGGTTTATAAGTTACAGCTCAGGTTTTCCTACACCAGCCCTGGTTCCCGCATGGTTCCTGCTTCCCGAGTCTCTGCTCCGGTGAGCTGTGGCTCCCTGTGTTTGCCTGTCAGTTTTTTCAAATCAAAGGGGTAGTCATTTGCCCTGTGGGCCCCCACCTTCCCCGTCTCTTATGGCCCCAAGAAGAGTTGTTGATTTTTTAGTCTGTCAGCTTTTTACTTGTTGTTTGGATGGTCTGTCAACCTCCAAGCTCCTTACACTCAGAACTGGCGACGGGAAGTCCCAACCCTGGGAGTTTTATAAGCTCCTAGGGTAGTTCCCATGTGCAGCCAGGGCTGAGAACCAGTCTGTGAGGATTTTCTCCGTGACTCTGAACTTTAGGCTTTTGCTGGTTGTGACAAGTTGGATTTGATGTTGCCAGATTCATGCCTTTAGGACTGGGGTTTTGTGGCCCCATATCAAAATCATCCCTAATTTGACCACTTTCGTATTGTCAAAAACAGTTTTGAATTTTCTAAGATTTTATGATGCTTCTTCAGGTTACTTGTTTCTAATTCGGGGACTTCCTTTTTCTTTTGTGTTGCTTTTTTATTGTTTATTTATTTATTATTTAAAAAATTTAAATCCAAGTTAGTTAGCCTAGAGTGTAGTAATGATTTCAGGAATCAAATTTAGTGATTCATCACTTACATATAACAACCAGTGTTCATCCCAGCAAATGCCCTCCTTAATGCCCCTTACACATTTAGCCCATCCCCAAACCCAGAAACCCTCCAGCAACCCTCAGTTTGTTCTCTGTGTTTAAGTCTCTTATGGTTTGTCTCCCTCTTTGTTTTTGTCTTATTTTTATATCCCTTCCCCTATGTTCATCTGTTTTGTTTCTTAAATTCCACATATGTGTGAAATCATATGATATTTGTCTTTTTCTGAGTGACTTACTTTGCTTAGCATAATGCACCCTAGTTCCATCCACGTTGTTGCAAATGGCAAGATTCCATTCTTTTTCATCGTGAATAATATTCCATTGTATACATACCACATCTTCTTTATCCATTCATCAGTTGATGGACATTTGGGCTCTTCCATACATTGGCTATTGTTGATAGTGCTGGTATAAATGATGGGGTATGTGTATAATTTGGGAACTTTCTGACAGTAGCTCCTGGGATACATAACCACTTTCAGCTTTGGAGAATGAGAAGTTCCAGCCCTCATTTTCAGCTTTCCTCTGCTACCAGGATCCTGTGGCATCCTAATAATGTCACTTTTTGGGTGATAGGGTGTGACCCATGAATGGCAGAGGACCCATCAGGTCTCTTTGAGAGTAGTTTTCTGTTCTGTAATTTCTGTATTTTGTAATATTTCTGGATACAGAAGTATACAGTGACAGATCTGGGGCTCAGCAAATTGATGGGAGTGAGGCAAGAAAGGATCATAGTAATAGCCTCACTGGGAAACGGGGGAAGTGTCACTGCTGGAATAAGCCAGGTGTCTGAGGACAGGGATTGTTATATAACAAACATTCAGCTGAGGAAATTGTAAGCATCTGATTGGCTTTATTAATTGGTTTATGAATCAGGCAGCATCCCGTCTAGAGGTTGCTCCAAGGAGATGCACAAAACAGTGTTTTTTATAGAAGGAGGGTGGGGCAAGAAAGCAAAAGGTAAGGCAAGGTGGCTTTTCCTTAGGGAAAAAGCAAGGGGTCTTATCATACAGATTAGCTGATCTTCTTTAGGGGCATGGAGAGAACCCACTAGGCAGACTCATTGGAAAAGTTCCTGACAGGTTTGGACTACATTCCTGAGGGAGGTTGAAACAGAAATTAGATTAGATATCAAGCCCTGGTTTGGGGACTGGATCTAAGTGAAGCCATTTGGGGCCTGTGGTTTTCTTTTTAGCAGGATGGTCACTTACCTCCTGGAAGGTAGGAGATGGGCCAAGAAAAACAGGAGCAGGAGTATCTTCTCGAAAGACTGAATGGATCTGAAGAGGTTTTCTTTTTCCAGGGTTTTCAATCCTAGAGGTGAAGTAGAAAAAGGGGCAGGTTCAGTGACCACCAATTTCCTCCTGGTTCTACTGGTTCTCAAGCTTTCCCCATATCCCCCTTCCCTTCACACAGAAAGGTCTTTGTGGTGAGGTTGTTGCAGGAACCACATCTCTAGGCTGTTGTTAGTGTGACCACATTCACCAGGAAAAAAAACCAACCCTGGACTCTCTGAATGGAGGAAGGGGCTTTAGGGGCTTTGACATTAGCCAGAAATAGTATCCCCTTCCCCTGAGTCAGATCCTCCAGGAGCATGAATATGACCCACTTTTACCTTGAATTTGTGAGTAGGTAAGTACGTACTTCCTAAAATAGCATGCTATATATCCAAACCTACTCTTTGTAGAGCTTCGATTTTTGATAGCCTGAGTGGTTTTTCTTTGTTTGTTTTTTGGTATAAATGCAGGAATACCAAGCACCGGTCTTTCCTAAAACACACTAGGCAGGAGTCTCATCATCCGTCAACCTCTGGGTAGTTTGAGCCAAAACTGCAAAGCATTGGGGCTGGAGCTGAGGACAGGAGGCTGGGGATGAAGTGGAGATGGGGTGTTGATGAGAGTACTGGGAAGATAAGGTATGGCATAGAGAGTGTGGGAGGAAGGATTTGACAGACAAACGCACTTGAGTCTACAGTGTGGTCCCAGGTCACCCTGATGAAGCTAATGTTCTCAGCTTCCTGATGACTTGAAGGTTTAAAAGGCCCCAGTAGGGGCGCCTGGGTGGCTTAGTCGGTTAAGCGTCCGACTTTCACTTAGGTCATGATCTCGCGGTTCGTGGGTTCGAGCCCCGCGTCAGGCTCTATGCTGACTGCCAGCTCGGAGCCTGGAGCCTGTTTCAGTCTGTGACTCCCTCTCTCTCTGACCCTCCCCTGCTCACGCCGTCTTTCTCTCTCTCTCCTAGAAATAAATAAAACATAAAAAAAAATATAATAAAATAAAATAAAAAAAAAAAACAAAAATAAAAGGCCCCAGTATCAGAGTAGTTGGTGGCACACAGGTGGAGACTGGAAGGGGAGAAACAAAGCTTGGCCACTCATTCTGAGTTTGTCTGTCACTCTTTGCCACCTGTTGCAGGTAATCTGGTGCCCCAGGGAAGACCATGACACAGTCAAAGCTTCTGTCCCCCAGACCCCCCTGCATCTGGTGAGAAACCAAATATCATTGCCGTGCAGTCCTCCGTACACAGGCGCTTGAGGGCTGTCAGCTTTTGGAGAGAATACAATCAACCTGACACTTCCAATGACTTCTTTGTTCTTTAGTAATCTCATACAGATAGGAGAAGACCTCTGAAATCTTGTCTCAGACTGGGCATAATGTGGATGCTGCTTTTGTATCTGTTGGATCTGTCATTCCTCAAAAGGTGGAACATATAAAGTAACTTCTTGTTTTCATTCTTTGCCCCTAACTCTCAAGGAGGACTAAGTAACTTGGTAAATCACACTAATACAGGGATTCCGGAAGCTACTCAGTTAGTCAAACACTGTCACTTGACTGAACTATACAGACTGCAGGAAGCCCCAGGGAGGCAGATTTCATTTGGAGAAGGGAGAGACGGAATGGGTTCACTTGGCCCCAAAATACATGAGAGTGGCAGGTCCATGGCCATGTGGCAAAGGGGCTGGGAGAGGAGAAAGTGTGAGGAACAACGTCTCCTCATTGGCAGAACTGACTGGGAGCTGGGAGACCAGGGTCCAGGGCTGTGTCTGAGGAGAACTCACCCCAGGGATGTGCTGGCCACTTTCCTTTTTGGGCCTCCTTGTTTAATCGAGTTGGCTAATGCCTATCAGTGCCCTTCAAAATTGTGGCTTTCTTAAGCCCTGAATATTTTCCTTAAGTAAAATTTGGACCCGTGCTAAGTATTTAAAACCGACAAGCAGCTCTGATGGGATGGTGTGGGGCAAGGGCTGGTCCCTTTGTTCTCCACCCCTTTCAGGTGGAGCCCCAGTTTGAAAACCACGTGACAAGACTAACAGCTTGTCCACCAGAGCAGTGCCGCAGGCCTAAGGGAGATGCAGGCTTGGAGAGCTGGGAACTAATGCCTGCAAATCAAATTGCCTGTTGTTGGTAAAAATTAAAATCTTCAGCATTGCATGATCAAGGGTTTTTGCTGAAAGGTTGTTTAGCTTGAGGAGACCAGAAACCAGCCAGAATTGCAGGTCAAAATATATGGTGTTTGAATATAATTCACTCTGTTTTCACCAAAAGAAAGGAGGTTCTCAAGAGGCAGGCCAATTGATCGTCTAGTATCATTGTAAAAGGGAACAAGAAAAATGGCGAGATTCTATTTTATCATAAAGCAGAGATAACACAGCACTGCTATTTTAATCATATATAGGCAATGTCTACCTATTGCTCATATATTATATTTTTCTTTAGAATATTGGCATACATACTGATATACGGTTTTTTATGTATTAAGACAACACAATAAGATATCCAACGAAGTGCAAATCTCTAAGAAAAAATGAAAGAAATGCTGTTCAAGTGACAGAAACATAAAATAGCATACTTTTACCATACACGTCAATGTTTCATTAGTCTTACAGTTAGTTACTAGTGGCCACAGTCAACAATCCTATTGTCGATTAGTTTAAAATAGCACATAAGAGAAAATTAAATGAGAAAATAAATTTCAAAACACCTATGAAAAACAATCTTAAAGAAATAGCTTAGATGTGTATAATTATTTATTACATATTATATTATTGTGTTTTACTTCTTATTGTCTATTTTGGCTAAATCCCCAGGTAGCACTCTAAAAATTAGTGTCCCTAGTCCTGGGAGAAATATATTGGGGTGAATTTTGACTTTCTGTACCTGTATGCAGGGGGGCAACATGTTTCTCCTAAGACCGTGTTGACAGTGAAGGGTGCAGACCATGTGGTCCTGGACGGGCAGAAGTGCAAGTGCAGATAGTGTGGTTTGGGTGGGTAGAGATGGGCGACCCTAGCGCTCATGTCTTCAGTGTCCCCTATCCCTCAGCACCCCTGGTTTTGAAGCAACTGTCTGGAGGCAAACTTCACTTTTTGTCAAGCCTGGGAGGTCCCAGGTCCTTTGCATTCTGGTCCTATTTCTTCAGTGTCTCTGTTGACTCAAGGTCAGGACTGTCCTGTGGTCTTCTGTGGAGGTGACAGACACCACACTCCTCGAAATCCCAGCCCTCAGTTTCCCTATCCTGTGTCTAACTTTCCATGCCTGTCCAACTTGCTCTTGGGGCACCCCGCCTTCCCCCACCTTTCCTCAGACATCATTATCAAGGTCACCATCCCTCACCTCTGTGGCTCTGCTAGAGCTATGATGAATTGGCAGTGTCTAGTTTCTCCTGGCTCCGATGCTCTGTCCCCAGGGGTGCAGGCACCAGGTCTCTGTAGACAGCAAGTCTGCTGTAGCTACTGGTTTGGGAGAGAAGTTCCCGACTGGGTTTCTGCATATGAGCTTGTCACAGCTTTATGACTTTTCAGTCAAGTCAGGAAGGCATCCAATACAGAGTCTGTACTTGGAGAAAGAAAGTGGGAGAAACTGAGTCCTTTTGCACTAGTTTTCAGTGAGCAAAAGACTTGCTTACCAAAGTTCTGTTGTTGCGGTTTACTTAATAGGGAAGAGTGCAGACCTGTGGATGGGTGGAGGATGGGCTTGGCTTCTGAGATGGTCACGATCAGAATTGTCTTCTGGATGTGAACACTGTGAGAGGTCTGTGGCAGTCTTCCTAGCAGGGCAGCAGGAGGCAGAGAGCTGCCTTGGAAGTGCTGACTGGCCGAGGAAGCCATGGAGGTGAGATGGGTCTGCCCTGGTGGTTCCTGGGCGCGGAGTCCAGCGTGGTGCTCTGGGGCTCTGAGTAAATGTCACAGAGAGGCACAGAGGGCTAAACGGACTCATCCATCGCTCTCCCTTCCCTTCATTCCCCCCCCAACCCAGCAAGTGCTCTTTCTATTTGCCAATGCAAACACTATCCCCCAGAACATGCAAATAATAGATAATTCCTATGGGTAGATGATAACAAATATAGAGAGTGCCTGAGTATTGTCAAACATGGGATGTTGATTACAATTTTGTTGATAAATGGCTTACATTGAATATTATAGGCAAATGACTTTCTGATAAAACATAGCCATACAATAATGATTAAATTTACTTCAAAGTATTTTTTGTATGTAGCCAATTAGATGTGATAAAACATATGTTCAGTGATTATTCCATTTAAGGTGATGGAAACTGCAAGAGTTCAGATGCTAAACGTCACACTGCAAGGAGTAATTAGCATTTTGATGGACATAAAAACCCTGCCAGCTGATTCTATACAGTTATCTTAAGAAGGTGTTTAAAATATGCGTAATGGGCACCTGGGTGTCTCAGTTGGCTAAGCGTCTGATATTGGCTCAGGTCAGATCTCACGGTTCGTGGGTTTGAGCCCTGCATCGGGCTCTGTGCTGACAGCTCAGAGCCTGGAGCCTGTTTCAGATTCTGTGCCCCCCTCTCTCTCTGCCCCTCCCCCGCTCGTGCTCTGTCTCTCTCTGTCTCAAAACTAAGTAAACTATATAAAAAAATTTAAAGTGTGGCTTAAATTATGTGATTTGTAGTAATCTTTTATTTGAATATAATATTGATATGCAGAGTTACGGGCTAATTTTTAGGGTACAAGTCATTAGTCAGCATTTTGTGTGGAGTTTTATATAACTTTGGAGTATCAACATATGAAAACAAGAATAGGGGTGCCTGGGTGGCTCAGTCACTTAAGTGACTCTTGATTTTGGCTCCGGTCATGATCTCCCAGTTTGGTTCATGGGATGGAGCCCCGAGCAGTTCTCTGTGTTGACAGTGCACAGCCTGCTTGGGATTCTCTCCCTCCCTCTCTCTCTGCGCCTCCCCCACTTACCTGTGTGCATAAGTGCACTCTCTCTCGAAATAAATAAACATTAAGAAAAGAAAGATACTTAAAAAAAAGAAGATGAGAACACTGGTCTGTACTTCAGTGGAGTTTGGTGTGGCTTAAGGGTTTAAGAAGAA
The DNA here is from genome assembly GCA_017311185.1 of Proteles cristata cristata. Taxonomy (NCBI): domain Eukaryota; kingdom Metazoa; phylum Chordata; class Mammalia; order Carnivora; family Hyaenidae; genus Proteles; species Proteles cristata. The sequence goes on along the minus strand of JAESUZ010003282.1, from coordinate 2,050,182 downwards.
GAATACTGACTGTCCATAGGCACTTGGATTATTTTCATTTCTTGGCCATTGTGAATAATGGTGCTGTGAACAGGAGTGTTTGGTCACTATTTTTAAGCAAGCAGGTCTTTATTTTTTTCTTCCTTCAAGTCCTTGTGTGGTTTCATTTTTTCGCATTTAGATATCTGATCCATTTGAGGTTTATTTTGACTTAGAGTGTGAGGAGTAGGTCCAACTTTATCTTTTTCCCCCCCAAATGACTATAGAGTTGTTCCATTACTATCTATTAAAAATTCATTGTTTCCCAGAAATTTGAGATGCCACCTTTATCCTATATTAAATCGAACCTTGTATGGAATTTCAATTCTGTCCCTTTGGTCTGTCTGCCCTACACATAGCACTGGTGTACAGTTTTGGAGTCTGCTTTAATACCTAGTAGGGGAGTCTCTGGTAGGGTGAAGAGTTGAGAGCTTTGCCCTGAAAAGAGAGACGTCCTTCCACCCTTCTCCCAGGCAGTGGGGGGAGGGGACGTAGGGGAAGGGATGGCTGGGAGGAAGGAAGAAGCTCATCTGGATCCCCAGAGTGGTGTGGGAGGGGTTAATTTGTCCTGAGGAAGAACCCCATTTTACTGGAAGAGCCCAGACTCTGTCCTGGCATGTGTTTGTTGTGTATCGAATGATGTTTAATGAAGACACGAGAAGTCAGTTATTTCCGCTCTAGACACCATTTATTAAGGCTCTGGCCACTCCCCCTGGAGCTGCTCCAGAGCCGAATCAGTCACAGCGGGGTCCAGGTCTCGTTCTGCTGTTTGAAGCGTTGCATTGTTCTGCTTATCCAGTCAGCGAAGCTGGACACCCTGGTGAAGACTGCTGGAGGAATCCCCCTCCTGTCTCCATAGGAGACAATGCCCTTGGCCACATTGTTACACAGCAGCGGGCCTCCAGAGTCTCCCTGTGGACAAGGAAAGGAAAAGGCCTTAAACCCTGCCTCCAGGCTCCTGCTGCCCTAAGGCCTGGCTCCCAGAGAAAGCAGGGGCGGATGGGGGTGGGGCATGGGATGGAAGTCAGCCTTCTGGATCTTTCCATGGCTGGGCTTCAGGCCTGGCTATAGTTACTGTCTCTAGCTCAACCCAAGTCAAGGTGCCTTCTCCTTCTCCAGGAAAACACTGCACATGTATATGTTGCATGCCCGGTGCTCCTCCTGTTACCCGAAAGACAGATTGGTGAGAAAAGTCCCCACCTCCCTCTGCTCTGACCCCACCAGACTGGGTCTGTGGGGATATAGCCTGTTCCTGCTGCCCTACCTGTCAGGTGGTATTGACAGACGCCCACGGCCTTACCACAAAGGCGGACTTCCTCGACCTTGGGTTTCCCACACAAATTTGTATTTGGCTGTTGTAGAAATTGAAGCGATTGCGGCACCTCCTATCCCTCTGCACGGTTAGCTGCACCTCATGGAGTCTGCTTGTTATCCTGTTCAGGCTCAACATGCCCCAGCCCGCCACGGTGCACACGGTCCCAGGTCTCAGCCTGTCCTGCGCCGGAGGCAGAGGCACTGGGCTCACAGCTTCATTCTGTATGATTCTGTTTTCCAGCTGGCAGGAAGAGGGCAGGCACTCAGGGACGGTGTGCAGGGCGCTCACCCCATGCTCTGTCCCCACCCTGCTCCTCCTGGCCTCCCAGGATGGCCAAGCCGCCCTGCACTGAGCCAGCCAGTGGACTGGCCCAGCAGGAGAACCAGAGGGTCGGGCAGGCCATACCTGCAGTAACATGATGTCATTCACGGTGCTCTGTGGATTATATTCAGGGTGGGGGATGGCTCTGAGCACAGACCTGCGCTGCTGGGTCCTTTCGTCCCTCCTGAGGTTGTGGGCCCCCAGGATGACAGTGATAGGACTGCAAAGGAGAGGTGGCTTAGAGGTAGGTTTGAGCCTCAGGAGCTCAGCCCGCAGGCTCTGCAGGCCAGGTGGAAAGCCCCAGGGTGGCGACTGCAGCCGAGGAAATTGAGGGGACAGAAGGGTTTCAGGGGCCCAGCGCTCAGTGCTTCTCAGCCCTGAGCTGAGGGTGGTAGGGGACACAGTGACTGAGTCTTGCTTCCCCTGGAATAAGTTGAGAAATAGCTTGAATTCCTGTTTTGAGCCCTACTGTGTACCTTCATCTCCTTCTCCTGCTTTTTTGAGCATGTCCTTTTCTCTTCATTAGCCCTGGCCTGTTCTCCACCCCCCAAATCCCACTGGTCTCTTTTTCACCCCTTCATTGCTGGAAGCCTGCTTTCATATGGCTGGTCAGGGGCTCTCCTGGGCCTGTGGTACTGGCACCTGAGCTGCTCACCTTCCGAAGCAGTGAGCTGCCGTCAGCACAAAGTCTTCTCTCACCAGGAAACCCCCACAGGTGCTGGTCCCCTCTGGAGTCTGGATTTTAAGAAATGCCATGTAGGGGCGGGAGTGAGGCCTGGCCTCTCGGCCTCCGATGATATCCCCTGGAAGGAAGCATTGGACACTTATCTCTGTGCTTGCTGAGCCCGCGGTGTGGGCATCAGGGTGGTGGCTCAGGAAAGGCTGACAGATGAAGGGACAGGAGAGATGATGTAGAGGAATGGAGGAGTTGGGGGCGAGAGTCGGGTCTGCAGGGCACCACACTTTGGGAGAGTGCTCCCGGGTTCTGCAGGAATCACTGGTGTCTCCCCATCCCAAACTTAACCTCCTTCCCAGCTCCCCAGAGGATAGCTCTGGATTCAGGCAGGTCACATTCAGGCTCCCACAATGAGGGGAGATGGCCTGCTGCTGGAGGCAAATCTTGAGCTCTCTGGAGTGGCCTCTCCTGAAGTTCCCTGGGACTCTCTTCCTCAGGAAGCTTCCCAGGTCCCTCTGAGGCCCGCTCATGGCCAGTGCATGACCAACAGTGGACTGGTTTTACAGAATCTAGACATGAGATGATGGTCCTGTTATTGCTGCATGCTTATTTCCTAGGCTCAGACACGTGGGCTGCCAAATGAATTTAGAAAGCACATTTATATCCCATGTCCTGTGTGCTGGGGGCAATTACAAGGGTTTTAGGTACACTCACTAACTTAACTCTCATTGAACTCTAGGAGGTACACATTGCTATTCTTCCTAGTTTATAGAGGAGAAATCTGAGGAACCGTGAATTCAAGTAATTTGCCCAACAATACAGAGTTAGGAAGTATCTAGGCAGTCTGGCTCCAGGGTCTGTTAGAGGGGTCGGGCCTGAGGTTGGGAATGGTCACTCACCTGCCCCCACCCCGGGGGGTAGGAGAAAGGCCATCAGGAGCAGAAGCAGCCGCATCTTCTTGGGAAGACTGCCCCAGTCAGGTGCCGCTGCTGCTCTCTCTAGCCAGATTTGTAGCTCTTGAGAGGGGAAGGAAGTCTGGGGGTGGGGGCTCAAGAACAGTCCCATGCTTCTGCTGGTGTGACAGGTTTCATCACCCAAGGCTACCCAGGAGGCTTGCCCACCAACTGCCAGTGATCTGGGGGTAAGAGAGTAGGTCAAGCCGACACCATCCCGCATAGCTGCTGAGTCAGGGCTCGCAGCAGAAATGGGCACCTAGGGTGACAGGGAAAGGGGTTTGGGGCCCTGTGTCCCAGGACCCTAAACCCACCAGATTCAATAATTTCCCAACAATGCAGGAAAGCTGGTGACTGCCTATCTCCTCCGCTTCCTGCCTTTCCAGAATTAGAGCCTCTGTCCTGTGGGACTTGAGTTCTCTAAATGAATGCACATTTCCTAGATTGCTTGCTTGCTTATTTATGTATGTATGTATATTAACTTTTTAAGAAAGAGAATGCACAGGAACAGGGAAGAGGGGTGGAGAGGGGAGAGAGAGAGAATCTTAAGCATCCTCCATTCTGTGTGTGGAGCCCAGTGTGGGACTAGATCCCACAACTTTGGGATCATGACTTGAGCCGAAATCAAGAGTTGGATGCTCAGCCAACTGAGCCACCCAGGTGCCCTCTAGAGTGCTTATTTAATTTATACTTAGTAAGGTTGGGGACATGGGTGAATGAAAGATGGGTGTGGGGTGGTGGTGGGATGTGGTGAGAACACCAGCAATAAGTTGGAGAAGGAAGCCAAATAGGGAAGAAGAAGCCTGCCAGTCTTTGCCCTTTGGGCCCCTGGATTCCCTGCTGACACCTTTTGCTGCTCCCACTTCTTTCTAGAAGTTGTTGAGGCAGATTGAGTAGCTCCCTCTCCTGAGTGGGTAGAGTGTACTGCCAGGGAAGGAAAAGGACAGCACAAGGCTCTGCCACCGATAATTACTTTCTCAGGACACTTGAGCCCCAACAAACTCTCCGTGAAAATTGTGAAAATTATCACACAGTTGAGGATTTCGTTTTCCCTGCTTTCTATTTAAAGTGAGGGCCTTTGTGTCCCAGAATGCTCCCTGCACACAGAAAAGGCCTAGAGACTCGGTTTTGTTGAGAGCTGTCAGACCCTGGCTGAAAAACAACTAAGAACCTTTTCATCCATGATATGAGTCCAATTAACCTAATCCCCATTCTCTGCCCCCAGGGGCTTCTAAGAAGGGAACACAGGCTTGCTGTGCTCCCTGTAACACATAAAGCACCATCTACAATACATAAAGAATATGCACTCCACATGGAGAGGAAGGCAGTACAGAGTGACACAGACACACTTAAAAATACTTAGAAGATTCTGTGAATGAACAGAAAAACATTGTAATACAGCATAATTTTTTTGCAAAAATGTCAGAATTAAAAACTAATAAAATTCTCACACTTTTATAGATATGATAGCCCCATTTGAACATCTTATGAAAATTAAGAATTCTCTCCTTATACATAAATATACGTGATTTTCACAGCTGCAAAGAACTTCATCTCTTCTCTGATACATGCTTGTGAAATTTCTTTCTGCATCTGGAAAGCACTGTGTAGAAAAAAAGAAACTATTATATCGGCTTTGTTAGTGCTTAGCATTTGGGATAATTTTAATTTATTGTTACTTAAATGGTTTCAACACTTTAAAACCATTAGTCTAACTCTTTTTTTAAATGTTTATTTATTTTTAAGAGAGAGAGACAGAGCACAAGCAGGGGAGAGGCAGAGATAGAGGGAGACACAGATTCTGAAGTAGGCTCCAGGCTTTGAGCTCTTGGCATAGAATCTGATGCGGGGCTTGAACCCATGAACTGTGAGATCATGACCTGAGCTGAAGGTAGATGCTCAACTGACTGAGCCACCCGGGAGCCCCAGTTTAACTCTTTTAAAAAGGGAAAAGGATAAAGACCAGCCTGTGGGAAAAAGGGGAGTAAAATGTATGCTCCCAATGATCTAAATATAAATGTGGATAGGAGAGTTCATGAACAGTGACCTAGGATTTCATGCCAACCTTCCCATGAGAAACAACCCAAAACAAACCTGTTCAGAATGTCCCAAACCTTGCAAACCTCGAAGAACTGCCACTGCAGGAATGTTTATCACACTGAAAAGGAAGGAATAATGGGTGTTAGGCTGCTACTATTGTTCTGAGGGAATTTGCTGAACCTACAAAATTCAAAGCTCTGCTTCGATGGCCACATAAGGTGAGGGGTGTAGAAATCAAAGACCAAACCCCACACAACCAGGTCCAATCAGAGACCCTCTTCACAATGAGCTGGGACATTAAAAGTCTATACTCTCAAAGTAACAAAAGAAGAGGTAACGAACTCATCCTTGCGAGTGATTTCGTGAAAGTTTGGAATTACTTGGACCTTTCATGGAGTCTCAGACCTGGAACTTGCGTTGATATGGTTATGGACTGTGTCCCAAAGTGCCCGATGGAATCAAATGCAAATCTAGAGGAAATTCGCTTAATTCCAGGGTTTGATTCACACCTAAAAATTATTTTTCAAGTATAATGACAAGCATATAGTCAAATATAAACAAGAGAACAGGCAGAGAAATAAGACACCAGAAGTAGGAAACAATAGACAATAAGAACAGAGAACGAGTTTAATTATTGGGATAATAGTATTAGAATAGTAAAGTACAGATAATAAGACAATTATGCTGAAATAAAAACAAGCTTTAAAAGCCCTACAGGGAACAGGAACCTTATAAAAAGTGACATAACATTTGAAAAAGAGCTAAATACAACTTCTAATAGTGAAAAATGTAATAATCAAAATTAAAGTAGCAGTGGAAAGAGTTAATAACAGATTAGACAAAGCTGAAGAGAGAATTACTAACCTGAAACAGCTCAGAAAAAAATAAGAAATGAGTTCAGAATGATTAACGATGAAAATAAGGCATAGCAAAATTACTAGTATAAACAAAGAAAGATGAAACTTGGCTATTGAACACTATACCTCAAATTAATTTCAAGGTAATAAACCAAAACTTTTTGTAGATAAGATAGGAGAATTAATTTTTTTACAAACTTAAGGTAGGGAAAAAAAATCATGAAAGAGGACATAAAAAGCCCTAATATAAATTATAACTACAAAGGAAAAAAGATAAATTGACCTATATAAAAATTTCAGAAATTCTGATTGCCAAAGCCAGTATTAAGGTAGTGAAAAGTAAGGCTACATAGTGAAGGAAGATATTGTCAATAACTGAGAAAGGTTTTGATTCTGGGAGATACATGTATACATATTTATATATATAAATCATATCTATGTTATAAACCATTGGAACCATTATGTAATTTTCAAAATCTACATGAAATTGACAAATCATCAGAAAATTTAACTTAATGAAACATACTCAAGAAATTTGCATGTTCTTATAAACACTAAATAAATTGTTCAGTTATCAAAAATATTCCATTAAGGGCAGCTATACAGTCATATGGCTTCACTGGAAATCTCTACAAAACATTCAAAGAAGACTATACAATTTCTTCTAGAGAGTAGATGCTACCATCTCCTTTATGAGACTAGCAAAATGTTGAGGCCAAACCCAATGAAGATAATACAGGCAGTATCACTTCAGAATACTGATGCAAACGAAATCAATCACCCTCATTATTAAAAAATTTCTTAACAATCTATGAATAGAAATGGTTGCATGTAGTCCGATAAAAGTTATCTACAAAAATTTCAGAGCAGTCCTATACTTAATGGTGAAATGTTGAATTCTTTTTGTTCAAGAGCAAAACAATACAAGGACACCTGAGTACCCATAATTATCATTTCTCTTCAGTGTTAGACTGGAGATTTTAGCTAGGGCAGTTAGGCAGGAAATAGAAGTGAAAGTTGCAGGGGACAAGAAAGAAGGAAACAAAACTGTCATTGTTTGAAGATATGATAGTGTACATAGAGAATGCCAAAGAATTGACAGATCGATGATTGTAATTAATGAGATAGTTTAATAAATTTCTTAGACACAAAATCAGTTTAAAAATTAATCACATTTCTCGGGTGCCAGGGTGGCTCAGTTGGTTAAGCGTCTGACTCTTGATTTCAGTTCAGGTCACGGTCTCATGGTTTGTGGGTTCGAGTGCTGCATCTGGCTCTTGTGCACTCTGCCTCCCTCTCTCTCTCTCTGCCTCTTCCTCACTCTCTCTGAAAATAAATAAATAAACATTAAAAATTAATCACATTTCAATATATATAGCAATATATGAAATTTTGGAAAAGATAATATTTAAATGGCATGGAAATTATCAAATAACTAAACACAAATCTAAAACAAGATGTGCAAGATGTCTTTGGTGGAAATTATTAAGTCTCATTAAGAGATACTTAACAAAAACCCAAATACAAAGAGATTCTATGTTTGTGGATTAGAAGACTGAATATTATAAAAATATCAATTCTCTAAAAGTGATCTGTAGACTCATTGTATTCAAGAAGTATTTCATACAACTTAATCAGTTCTAAACATATGTGGAAAAACAAATGGCCACTAGCGAAGACAGTCCTTAAGAACAAGATGGGAGGTCATGCTTTCAGCAAATTAAGCCGTAATAAGGAAGATAGTGTGGTAGTGATGTGGGCACAGAAGCATAGACTGATAGTCCGGGAATAGATATCCCATACACATTTGGACACTGATATACATGTTTGGACACATATGATCTATGGACACTTGATTTATAATGGAGTTTTAATGGCAAAGCAGTGGGGAAAAGACTGTTTTCTTTTTTCTCCCTGATAAATGCAGCCAGGACAGTAGATGTCTTTATGGTGTCCTACAGACACCACAAAAACAAAAATAAAAACAAAAACAAAAAACATGACCATTTTATCACATACCCTATCCAAAATTCCATTTTCAGTGGATTATGGATACAAGCATAATGATTTGAAAAATACAGTGTAACAAAATCTTCATGATAGGTAAAGATTTTTTTTAAAAAAATTTCTTTTAGTGTTTATTTATTTTTTGAGAGACAGTGTGAACAGGGGAGGTACAGAGAGAGAGGGACCCACAGAATCTGAAGCAGGCTCTAGGCTCCAAGCTGTCAGCACAGAGCCTGACAAGGGGCCCCAACCCACAAGCTGTGAGATCATGACCTGAGCCGAAGTCGGCCGACGAACCGACTGAGCCACCCAGATGCCCCATGATTTTAAATCTTACATGTGGGGCACTTGGGTTGGTTAAGTGTCCGACTTTGGCTCAGGTCATGATCTCATGGTTCGTGAGTTCGAGCCCCACATCAGGCTCTGTGCTGACAGCTCAGAGCCTGGAGCCTGACTTGCAGTCTGTGTCTGCCTCTCCCTCACTCACATAGTCTCTCTCTCTCTCAAAAATAAATAAACATAAAAATTTTAAATCTTATATGTAAAAACACTAATCATAAAGAAAAGGAATGATGAACTGATACATTAAAATCAAGAGGTAACGAAGACAATTTGTAGAGGGGTCATAGATGCTTATAACAAACATAGAACTTACATTCCAATTATATAAAGAACTTCTATAAATCAATATGAAAAAGACAACTCACTAGAATAAAGGGCAAAAGACTTGAATAGCTTCACCTGAAAAAAGAAGAAATCCAAGTGGCCAACAAACATATGAAAAGACATTACTCTCAGTCAATACCAGAGAACCAAGCAGTTTAAATCACAGGGATATACTGGTTATAGTCACCAGGTTGGCTCTTTTCCTAAGTATATACTTGAGAGAAACATGTGAACATTTCCACCAGATACATCTCCAAATAGATCATAGCAGCATTATTCATGAAAGCCCCAGACTGGAATCGTTTAAAAGACTTAGCAACTGCAGCACAAACATCAAACCTTTGCATATTTATATAATCTAATATTGCATATCAATGAAAATAAGTAACTGATACCACATGCAGTTCCACAAATAAGTCTTACAGACATAATGTTGAGAGAAAAGGCCCGGAAAGACTATATTCACTGTGAAAATGAAACTATTTTGGATATAAATGCATCCATAGGTGGTAAGAGCATGATGCAGAGCAGGGAAGTGGTTCTCACAAAAGTCACAGCGGTAAGTTAATTCTGGGGTTGGAGGGCAGAGGGGGCATTTTTAGCAGGAAGAGACACATGGGGGCTTTCTGAAACTTGGCCTTCATTCTCTAAGTGTGCTTTTCATGTGTATGTATTTTGCAATAAAAATTTCTTAAAAGTCTGTTTGCCAGTAGTTGGGGATTAGAGAGAACATTTGGACAGAGAACGGAATGTTGGAGAATAAATGGGGGCACAGCTGTTTTTAATGTTTTGATTTTCCCTTTTAATAAGAACTGTGATATTTGAACAAACATGGCTGTGATACATTTCACAATATTCCTAGATGGTTACATCTGCATTTGACTGTTTTATTACATTTCCGTCAGTTACAATTTTTTCTCCTCTGGGATGTTGGGACATTAAAGTAGGATGTCTCCCACCTCCGTCCTGGGCCCCATATACCACCAAAATGCAAAGTTCTGGGCAGGCAGTTGCTTGCTGAGGCTGCAACACTTCCCTCTCCCTCCCTTTGATGCTGACCTGGTCAGAAACCAATCTGGTTGCCCCTGTCATTGTAGGAGACCTATGTACTATGGAGACGTTCTGGACATTCTTAGGGCTGCCCTATTATCACACTTAGAAGGACAGACTAGAAGCTCCTTGGGAAGATTCTCCTGATGAGCTGGTGATTGTTTTGTGGAGCTTCAGTACTGGGAGAAGGCTATCTCTGCACTGTTGTCTTCCCACCACACGTGTCTGCTGGGAGTGAGACACTTTCTTGGCAAGAGCTGGCCCGGGTTTTGGTCTAGTAGGAGAGAGCAGGTGACAAAGAAAACTCAATCGATCTACATACAATCTCCCCGTCAGAGTGGTTTGAGGGAGAGAGGGACCTGGAAACCCTGGATGTGGCAGAGAAAGAGTTGAAAAGAGGCTCAAGGACCTCAGTGTTTTCAGGCAGAAAAGCATATTACTGAGATAGAGTGGCTGACCCTGGGGCCCCCGGTAAATGTGAGAAAAAGGTAGAGGTGGACATATACCCCGAGACTCTTCCCAAATGTTCAGATCACCCAACTATTCAACAATAGGAGATCAGTAATGTTAATTCTATTATATCCATGGGATGAAATACTATCTGGTCATTAAATAGCATGTTTTATAAGACTGCTTAGTGACATGGAGCACTTTGCATCACCTAATATTAAGTGGAAAAAGTAGAATGTGAAATGATGTATACAATTTGATACTAATTCTGTTAAAAAAAAAAGCAACAGCCAAAATAATCATTTTATGACTCTTCTTTTCACCTTTATATTATCCTTTTTTTTTTTTCCCGGTCATTGGTGTATATTAGTTTTATAGGTAGAACAAAATTTAGGGCCCATGATCCTTTTAAACAGCGAACACTATAACGTATTGTGGTAGAGGCGAGCTAGCAGTTTAGCAAAACAATTTTCTTTTCTTCCAGAGGACCTGGATGAATCCAGTCTTCCAGCCTCACTTGAAATTAGGTGTGACTATGTGACTATTGTAGCAAATGGGATGTGATTGGAGATGGTGTGGGTACCTCTCAGACAGGGCCTATAATGAGCCTCGCTTCTGCACCTGATCATCTAGTTTCTTTCCCTACCTGGATTTGACCCAGATGAACAAGGGAAACTTGGAGGCTGTCTTTAGGAGCTTGAGCCTGGGTTCCTTAATCATGGGCACACGTGTAATTTTTCGTCTCAGCTGGGACACTTGAGAGTATAAAGGGGCATTACGTACCAGGAACAATAATTTTGGACTGTGGGTGAGCAAGATATAGGTTTCTATTGTATGAGTCACTAAAATGCTAAAGTTTATCTGGTAGAATAGTTAGGGTTTTCTTAACTAACACACGTACCAACTTTTTTTTTTTAATAACTTGCCTATTAATGTTTTTGGCTTAGTTTTCTTTCTTTTGTTTCCTTAGCCTAGTTTTCTAGAATGGTGGATAATGTAGATTTCAATGACTGCAGAACATATTATATAAATGTGCTATATTTACCATTTCCCTATTTTAGACATTAATACTGATTCCAGTCTGAGGCCATTATTAAATAATGCCGTGATTAATGAACACCTTTTAAATAACCTCCCTACATGCACACACATACACATACACACACACATACACACACACTAACACACTTTAAACGTTATATAGGATTAAGTTCTAGAAATAAAAATCACAAAAGCAAGAGAGAGAAATAGGTGTGAACTGACTAGAAATTTTAAGGGAACATCAACAGCAGCTAGTCTTCATGATGCTACGGTCATTGTAAGGTAATAGTTCTTCTTCCTAACATATGTCATACTGTGTCAAGTGCTTCTATCAGGTGTAAGGGAAAAACTGACCCATAAGGCTGTCCTTCAAGGTCACACACCTCTGCCCCTGATGGTGGAGGTCCTTGGCTACTCTGCCCTTGGCTCAAGCTTCCACCCTGGGGCTCCATGGAGCTCTTCATGGCTGACTTTCCAAGGCCTCTACATTTCTTAGATGTGATGGCTTCTCCTCAGAGTGTGCCCAGAGCTGTCCCCTGGCTCATGCACCTTCTACTCTTCTCTTGCTCACCCCCATCTGTGCATTCAGCTTTAATCTGTGCTGTTGCTTGTGCTATGAGCCCCAGGGAAGACTTGGCAGATGGACATAGGGACAGTCTTGTGTGAATAATTGGCTTTTATTTGCTTTTCACTTTTTTTCCCCAATGTGCTGGATTTTGTTTTCACATCTATGTGATTTATTTGTTTCCTTTTTAGCAAAGTTCTTGGTTTCTTTGTTTCTTTTTTTGAGGGAAAGAAAGAGAATGCATGTGGGGGAGGGGAGGGACAGACAGAGAAGGAGAGAGAAAATCTTAAGCAGGCTCCATGCCCAGCACTGAGCCAGACCCAGAGCTTGATTTCACCATCATGAGATCATGACTTGAGCCCAAATCTAGAGTTGGACGCTTAAGCTACTGAGCCACCCAGGTGCACCAATTCTTTCTCATTTTGACATAAGTCCTACTTGATTCAATGTTTGTCTAATTGTTCAGCTATTTGTGAATTTGTTCTGTAACATTCAACTCATTAGTGCTATTTGAAGGATAGGGGACCCTAAAATAAGATTGTCTGGTCACAGTGAACTATCTTCCACCTGAAATGTGGCATTTCATGGGTTTGTGGACTGAAGTTCATGTCTTCTACAGGTGAAATAAAAATAAGGCCGCCCTTTCTCCCTGTCTCCCTCCCTTACTTCTGGGCACAGCCTCTATTGTGCGTAGGTTAGAAACCTGAGGACCTGTGGGTCTCCAACTTTCTTCCAACTTCACATTGCCTTTCTGGAACCAAAGTCATCCCTGTGAAACTGTGAGTTGCAATACAGATAAAGTTTAGGGATTTCAATTATTTTCAAGACAAGCTTTCTTGGGGCACCTAGGTGGCTCAATTGGTTGAATGTCTGACTTTGGCTTAGGTCATGATCTCATGGTTTATGAGTTCAAGCCCCATATCAGGCTCTGCTGTCAGCACAGAGCCCACTATGGATCTTCAGTCCTGCTATCTCTGCTCCTCCCCAGCTCATGCTCTGTCTCTCAAAATTAAAATGAACATTAAAAAGAGAGAGAGAGAGAGAGAGAGAGAGAGAGAGAGAGAGAGAGACAAGCTTTCCTGTGGATTCTAAAAAAAAAAAAAAAATCGTATGTGCCAAACTGAACTGCTTGGTGGAAGGAGAGAAACCAGGGCAATTTAGGAGAAATTTGTGATCACTGTAAGTTTCCCAGTTGCAGGGACAGAGCCTGTTATATGACTGGCACTGAGAGAGAGGTCAACATTTGACGTATTGATGGATAGCAATGTGATACTATACAGCCCAGCCTCCCCAGCCCTCTGGCTCACAAAGCTGTCATAACCCAGGTTACCAGCAGGGGGAGTCTGGGTCCTGAGACTAGGCCAGGCTGAATGGGGCTGAGGCTGTTGAGTGAGTGACTCCACAGGCTCTGGTGGCTAAACTCCTTCCTGGGAGATACTGGTTTGGACTGAGGGAATCAGCGGGTCCTACCCATTGGGAAGTGGGTACTGCTCCTCGGAGAGGCATTGGGTGGGTTGGCAGCTCAGATGTGGCAAGATGGAAAACAGAGGCTGTTGTGGGATGGTCAGCCAAGGAGGAAGGTTGACTGAATTTAGTGCTGGGCATGGGGCAGGGCAGAGAAGTGAAGCCTGGGTGGGGCTGGGGCCACATCTCAGGCTCCTAAGCTGCAGAAAGTCCTGGCTGTAGGAGAAACTTGCCTCCACTGCCCCAAAAGGATGCCCCCTGGAGACAGGAAACAATGCTTGTGGCATGCCCCCTGGAGTAATTCCCTTTCTATTGACCAAATTGTGGGGTTGGTGATGGTGGTTGGCTTAGAGAAGTTATGACATTTCTATGGCCCAGAGAAGATAATTTTTGGGGAGAGAGGATTGTCCTTTTATAACAGAGTTTGGGCTGAACCCTTGCAGAGGACTAAGCCCCGAAGAGGTGTTATTGAGAAATTGATGAGAAACTATGTAGCAAAGGGTTTAGGGAGGACAGAGGGCTTGGGGAGAAAGGAGAAAGCAAAACCCAGAATTGACAGCAGAAGTCTGCCTGCAGCAGTGTTGCTACATACTGAAAGTGGTTCAGTGAATAAATAAGACTGCAGGCACACTCACTCTAGAGATCTATTTATTATGGCCCTGAAATGCCCACTCCCCTCCCTCCCAGCCTCAGGGAATTCTTTCCTCTGCTCCAGGAAAGGTGGCCAAGCACGGAGGAAGGTCAGCCTCACGCCTGCCTGGAGAGGTGCTTCAGTGTTCTCTTTATCCAGGGCAAGAAGTGTGAGACCTTGATGAAGACCCCTGGAGGTGTCCGGTCCAGGTTTCCATAAGAGAAAATTCCTTGGGCCACCTTGTTACATACAAGAGGGCCCCCAGAGTCCCCCTGTGGGGCAGAGAGAGAAAGGACTGGGCTGGCCTTCTGGTGGTCCTGCCCTCCCCACAGCCCTGGGGATGGAGATCTGTATTAGGGGCTGCATGGGAGATTGGACCCTGGGGAGTCCTTGTCCCCTATCTTGGTCCCTGGGCCCCAGCCAGCCAGTGACTGTTCTTTCCAGCATTACCCAGGAAACTCGTATGATATGGCTGCCATGAGGAGACTGAGCCTTCCTCCCCAAACTGGGTGCACTGGAGAGGGTGAGGAGCTGAGGACTGGATTTGTGGACCCAGCCGCCCAGGCTCTCAGGCTGAGGCATGAAGGCATGGCCATTCCCATACCTGGGACCTCCCCAGATCCCCAAGACCTCCTGGGGCCTGTCTAGGTAGATGCTGGAAGCCTGACCTTGAAGCCGGTCTTCATCTTCTTCGGGTCTCCTACACAAATCTGGGTGGCCCCGATGTAATAGCCACGGTAGCGGAATCTGCACTCCCAATCCTCCTGCACCATCAGCTCTACCTCCTGCAGAGTGGTTGCTAGAGTGCCCGTGGCCATCTGTCCCCAGCCGGCCACGCTGCACACTTGTCCTGGCCTCACCCGGGCCTTGCCCCTGGGCAGGCCCAGAGGCCTCACAGCTGCAGTCAGCTTGGCCTTTCTCGCCAGCTGATGGGAAGAAGCAAGAGAGGCCAGCTCAGCCAGTGGTCTCTGGGCCCGGGTGCCCCGATGCGGCTGTCCGGTCTTCTCTCTCCCCTGAGCCACTGGGACTGGTCAGGCAGCCAGGAAGGGAAGGAGGGAGGAGTCAAGTCCCAGTGGGAGGAGAGACAGTGTGGACCCAGAAGAGCAAGGGCAGCGGGGAGGCCTCCTTACCTGCAGTAGCATGATGTCGTTGGCGAAGTTCTTTGGATTATAGTCTGGGTGGGGGATGGCTCTCTTCACGGGGATGATCTGCTGGGTCTTCTCCTGCTTCTTGATGTTGTGGGCCCCCAGGGTGACGTTGATGGAGCTGCATGGAGAGCAGAGTGGGGGTGGGGGGGTGGGGTCACAGGAAACAGCCCAGGAGCCATGAAGGGCAGGTGCAGCTGGGGTGGGCAGGACTGGGGTGGGTGGGGGGACATCGAGGTGGCAGATGGGTCCTGGATTCTCTTTTTTTCAATGACACTGAGGGCAGGGCTTCTGGGAGCTGTCTTCTGTTCTGAAGCAATATGATGAAATTACTCTGAGTTTTCATTTTGGTGCTAATGCATGCTTCCATCCTCCACTGCTGCTTTATTTGCCTGGCGTGGTCCGTCTCTATCCACTGTGCCACTTACTCTCACATCTTGACCCTCCGACTAAAGGCTCACTTGTCCTGGGTCTCAGCCTTTAGCTGCCCCAGCTGTGCTCTCAGCAGGCTCTTTTGATGAGCTCTCATAGGCTTGAATGACCAGGAGCCGGGGATGCTTCCCTGGGCTGCAGCCCCAAGGGAAAGGGCAGGGGTCCCCCTAGCGGTCTCTGCCTCTCACCTTCCCAAGCAGTGAGCAGCCGTCAGAACAAAGTCCTCATTCACAAGGGTACCGCCGCACCTCTTCTTACTGTCCTTGTTCAGAAACTGGACAAATGCCATGTAGGGCCGGGAGTGGGGCGTGGCCTCATGGCCTCCGATGATCTCCTCTGAAAGAAAAAGCTGGTGAGTGGGGTAACTGGCAGCTGCTGTGGTCAGGAGGGAAAGCTTAGGAAGGTGGTGATTGAGGGTCTTCTCAGGTTCTCCTTGTAGCCAGAGGACCTTTCCTGAATCTCAAGCCTCATAACCCCCCTGAGAAGGGGGCAGTGCTTGTTCTCCACATCCTACCTCACACATGTGTGTGGGGGAGAGAAGATCTATCTTCAAGATGGTGGAATCTCAGGGTATTGTGGACAGGACTCCCCTGATGCCTTCTTTCTCAGTGAGTCTCCCGGGCCCCTCTGAGCCTCTGTTAACATCCTGATGGGTGCCATTTTCTAATAAACTACCTATGCCTTTATGGAGTTGGACTCTCTAATATTCTCATGTTCCACATGGCCTTACACATCCTAAGGTCTCAGCAGACATTTTTAAGTTGCATCAATGAATGGTCTTCAATTAGTTTTGGCTGAGGTTGGGTAGAGATCGGGATGGTGGGATTCAAGGCCACAGGAATTAGAGAGGGCACTGTCAAAGGCAGTGGAGCAGTCGAGGGCCTGGGAAAGCAGAGGTGGGTGGTGCTGGGATGGGCTGCATAGGCCGGGGATTGAGCTTGGGAGGCAGTCATCTAGCTGCTGCTGGGATCACCCTCCCCTGGGCAGGATTGAACAGGTGGAGAGCACTGAGAAATTTAACTGGCTTTTGAAGGTGGGCCCAGGGATAACACCCACTGCTGCAGCTGGTTTGTCTGAGCTTACCTTTCCTGGGTTGGAGCAAGGAATTTTAAAGCCTGTTTTTCGTAGTTTCATATCTTCTGTCAAATGTCTTTCTATGAACAACCCACTTTCCAAGCTATAAGAGAGAGGCTAACCCTTACCAAACCTTCTAGTGAACACCCTTCCTTCTGGCCATCCTTGTTGAGTGTGTTTGTGGAGCATCAGACCTGTTAGTCTTGGTTTCAGATAGGAGCTGGGGTTCAGGAAGTCGCTGGGCTCAAATTCCGGACTGCACTGCGCCGCAGAAGAGTCAGGACTACAGGGGGCTTTGTAGGATGGGCTCAGGCCTCTGGAATGGGGATGGTCACTCACCTGTCCTGGCCTCAAGGGGCAACAGAAGGCCCAGCAAAAGCAGAAGTGGTTGCATCTTCCCTGAAGTTCTGCCCAGGTCAGAGCTGCCCGTCTTTCTTCCTTCCAGATACACAGCCCCAAGGGGAATGAAAGATGGGGGGCTCACTGACCATCTAGGCCTCCTCGAATTGTATTCGTGTAGAGCTGGGCGTCATCATATGAAGTGGTTTTCTTGGGCTGGGTGACAGTGCTACAGCCTTCCCACTTATACTCCCACTGCTGAGTCACGAGGGGAAAATGAGAAGAAAGAACAAGAAAGTGATAGCTCGAACTAGAGCCCACAGAAGGACTGGTTCCTTAGAAGCCCCTCCGTGACTGAATCGAGACAAGAATGTGTTTATTTCTCGGCTCCTGGCTCTTTTTCCATTGTGAGGAAATCCTGAATAATTGTTTAGCTTGCTAGATCCAGGGAGATGAGAGACATGGCTCATGCCTTGAGATGCTGATGGTCACCAGGAGCAGACCAAGAATCTGCGCTGAGTGTACCTTTTCCCACAGTCTAAGCACGCTCATCAATGGCAAACATTTAACAAACCACTTCTTTCCAGGCTGCCTTCTCTTAGGTGGGTGTTTTATTTTTTTAATTATTATTTTTATATGTTTATTTCTTTTGAGAGGGAGAGATTATGAGTGTGGGAGGGGCAAGAGAGAAGTGGAGAGAGAGAGAGAGAGAGAGAGAGAGAGAGAGAGAATCCCAGGTAGGCTCTGGGCTGTCAGTGTGGATCAGGACTGTGAGATGATGACCTGAGCCGAAATCGAGGGTCAGAGGCTTAACCAACTGAGCCACCCAAGCACCCCTAAGGTGGGTGTGTTTAAAATGAGATTACTTTTCTGAATACATTCTTATATAAGAGACTTGGAGATTGTTGAAAAAATGGAAGAAAAAATTTACTCGATAAGCTATATAGGCTATAGGATACCTTTGAAATAATAGGATACCTTAGAAAAAGAACTTTTTATTATAATATGCTTCCTTTGGAGACACATTCATTCACATATACACGTGCCCGCGCGTGCACAACACACACACACACACACACACACACACACACACACACACACACGGAACCAGTGTTAGATGGAAGAGGCTGGATTAGACCAAGATGGAAGAACACCCTGAAGGTCATTCAAGCCCATGGAAGGAAGATGGGTTGCAGGACACCAGAGGGTGTGCTGGGCTCTGGGACCATGGCAACGCTGTGACCGGCACTTAGACTACGCTGGCACTTAGACTACTGAAGGGCCCTCTTGAAACTTCTCAGGCTCCAAGCTGCCACTCTGATTTGGGGAGGGAATGCTGCATGGGCTGAACTACAGCTTTCCAGAATCTTCTCACCCATTTCTATTAGGCTGGAAAAGTGGTCGGCTATCTCAGAGCTTCTTAGGTGGTCTCCTTCCAAATGTGGGTTCCTTTATGTTGCCATGTTAGGGTAGGATGGGGTGGGGGTGTAGGTGTGGGATGAAGTAGAAAGGCATATGGATGAGATAGGAGGGTC
This sequence comes from Proteles cristata cristata, assembly GCA_017311185.1. Taxonomy (NCBI): domain Eukaryota; kingdom Metazoa; phylum Chordata; class Mammalia; order Carnivora; family Hyaenidae; genus Proteles; species Proteles cristata. The sequence continues at coordinate 2,031,603 of JAESUZ010003282.1, read as the reverse complement.
CTCTAGAAGAGAGTCATTTTCCCTGGGGCGGTGTCTCCCTTTCCCTGATGGAGCTTACACTGAGCCTGGCAGGGGGCATGTATTTGGAAGGAACTGGGTATCAGAGCAGCATGCCTTTTTATTCTAGAGAATGTGAACAGATGGTTGCCATAGCTAATGAATGTTGTTTTGGGGAATAAAGGAGGAACCTAATTTCCACTAGAGACAGAAGTTTATTAAGTCCCTGGAAGCCTCCTCTCCACCCCCTTTGCCCAATGCAGTTCTGGCCTCTGCCCCAGAGAAGGTGGACAGATTGATCCTGGGGACATCTCAGAGTGGTCCCTGCAGGCTGAAGGGTCTCATTGTTTTTTCTATCCAATGCATAAAGCTTGAGATCCTGGTGTAGACACGTGGAGGTCTCCCATCTTTTTTCCCAAAGGAGACAATGCCCTGGGCCACGTTGTTGCACACAAAGGGGCCTCCGGAGTCTCCCTATGGGCAGAGAGAGGAAGGGCTGAGCTGGGCCTTCTTTTGGTCCTGGGCCCCTGCTGCCCCTGGGGATAGGTGGTCTCTGTTAGGGGCTGTGGGTGAGATCAGGGCCAGGTGAGGCCTGGGGCTCCAGCCTGGTCCTCTCACTCCCCTCTATCTTCTCCCTCAGAGAACCTCTTCCCATAAGCAGATGTGGAACAGTGTCTCACCCCTGCTAGGGACACAAGACAGGAGACTGGATTGGACGGAAAGGCTGAAGACATAAGGACACGGCTAGTTCTCACTGCCCCTTCTCAAAACATGGCTGTCCCAGGGCTTGGCATGGACAGTGGTGGGGATCTCACCTTAAAAGAAGACTTCCTCTTTCTTGGGTTCCCCACACACATCTGGGTGGTGCTGTTATATCGGTGTTTGAAGAGGGAGATGCATTGCTTGTCCTTCTGGATTTCCAGCTCTACCTCATGCAGTTTCTCTGCCCCAGAGAGGCTGTTCGCGCTGAGTCTCCCCCAGCCAGCCACACTGCACACCATCCCTGGCCTCACCCACATCCTCCTCTTGGGCAGCCTGAGTGGGCTCACATACGTGGTCAGGTTGGCCTTCCTTTTCAGCTGAGTGCCAAGGAACAGTATTGTCATCTACAGATGGCTCACAAAGAGCCCGGGGACAGTCATCAGAGCTCAGGGCAAGTGAGAAGGTCATAGTGGGAAGGAGGGACAGGAATGAGGTCTCAGGGAATATAGGAATAACGTGTCCAGGAACCAGTGGAGTGAGGGCCCTACCTGCAGTAACATGATGTCATTGAGAAAGGTTTCAGAATTATAGTCTTGGTGAGGGATGATTTTTCCCACGGAGATGCTCTGCTGGGTCGTCTCCTGCTTCTTGATGTTGTGGGCCCCCAGGGTGACGGTGATGGAGCTGGACACAGAGTAGGGTTGGGGTGGGGTCACAGGAAGTACAGCCCCAGGGCCCTGGAGGGTATAGGACAGCTAGGGGCAGGGCAGGATGGGTCTGGAGAGGAATTACAGGGAATGGGGCCCCGGGGCTGAGCATTTCTGTGCCCTGTGCTTCTTGGCAGCCCAGACTGGGTGGGAGTTAACCTCATGGTTAACACCTCTTAACAGAAGGGTGGAGAATCAGGCTCTGCTTCTCACCTTCCCCCGCAGTGAGCTGCTGTTAACACAAAGTCCTCACGTACAAGGAAACCCCCGCAGGTTTTCCAGGTTTTATCTGGATTCTGGATCCGGAGATATGCCATGAAGGGACGAGAATGAGGCTTGGCTTCGTGGCCCCCGATTATTTTCCCTGAAAGAAAACTTCTACTCTGCATGCTGTGCTCATGAAGCTGCAGGCTGGAGAGGGGCTGAGGGGGAGAAACTGCAGCAGCTGGGAGTTGGGGTGGCAGAGAGCACAGTCTGTAGTAGCCAGAAGCAACCCAGAAGGCTTCCTCAGGCAGCCTCCCTGGCTTGCTACATGACCCACGAGACTCAGATTTTCCCTCTGACAAACAGCAGAGGAGTCCTTGTTCCTTGTGTCCTGCTGCAGACACTCACCTGCGTCAGCCTCGGAGGCCAGAAGAAAGGTTACCAAGAGCAGGAGTAGCTGCATCTCCTCAAGAAGGCAGCCTGGGTCAGAGCCGCTGACGCCCCCTCCTAGACTTCTAACCGTGGTGTTCTTCTCTGGTGTTGTGGTCTTTATCATGTAAGGCTCCCGCCCTCTGAGTGCCTCCTTCTGCTGTCTGATCAAGTCCTGGACTGAGTGAAATAACTTATCGGACACCATATCAGTATTGGAGATCTTAACCACACCAGCTAAAAACAGGAACCACCTGCTACAGATGGGGTGATTGAAAATGTTGCATCAGAGAGTAGCAAGTCCCTGAGGAGCAGAAATATGAGCCTTATGATGATAGATCCAAGAACATCTCATCTTCCTTGGCTCTCATTAGATCGTCAGAACGATCTTTTATTGAAGCCCCTTTCGAGTGAGACTCAGGGGTATTATAGGGGAGATTCCTTGCTTCTGGTGGAAGAGTCAAAATCATTGGTGATCTGATAAGGATGCTGAGGGCCATGGTTAGAGGGAGGGACAGAAAGAATGGTGTGGGAGTAATGTTGAAGACGGCTTGGTTCAGTTATTAAAGAATTGAGTGGTTTAAAACAACAGCAATGACACCGCCACCACTACCACCACAAGCACCATTTATTTTTCCCATGAATCTGCAAGTTGGTCCTAGTTTAGTGTGGAGAACTCCCCTTTGCTCCCATTGGTGTCAGGAGAGGCTTGAAGCCTGGAGGCTGGGATCACCTGAAGGCTCACTCTGCCCAGTGGTTGGTGCTGGTTGTCTACTGGGCAGTTCCTCTCTGTGAGATCCTCTCCTATAGTCTTTGCATGGGCTTGTTTAGTCTTCCTTGCAACATGATGGTTGGCTTCCCAGAGGAGGCTTGTCCCCACAGTCGAGCCAGGCAGAAGCTGTGTTCTTTCTTTACTTAGACTTTGAGGTCACATGGCATCCATTCTACCATATTCAGCTGCTTGGGGCAATCAAAAGCCTTGACACATATTGAAAGGAAAGGGGCATAGGACCACTTCTGAGGGGGAGGAGTATTTCGGTCATATAAGAAGAGCCTGTGGGATGGGAGACACAGTGGCAGTCATAGCAAAGGACAGTCTGCCATATGGCTTTGGGTGCAGGTCGAGTTGGTCAGAGGACTTGAAACCACTGATTGGTCTTAGTCAAGGCCCTTGCCTTTGGACAGGTTGGGGCGTGCTCTGTCCAAACCAAATATATTGAGGATGGAAGAGGGTTGGTTCTCTCATATGAGTTACTGCTACTGCGTGAAGTGGGAATGAATGCCAGGGAGCTAGAACAGTATCCTCACACAACTGTCTGGAGAGCTTTCTTCCTCATGTCCTTGTAGCATTTGCTAAATAAGTTCTAATCGTCTCCCCATAATGGATAAAGAGAAGGGACTCATGGAAGTGAAAATATTATTGCTTCTAACCATGTTGATCCCAGGTTTCTTGAGAAGCACTAAAATCAACGGTGACTCTGGCAGGGTGGGGAGCCACAGGGAACCAGTAGATGGCATGGCATGCAAGCCCGTATGAGGAAGGTGCCCACGCCAGGCCTCCTCTGTGGACACGCTTCTCATCCTGCATGGGCTTGGACGCCCCGCACTGGGCAGCCCAGCTTAGGATGGCAGAATAAATGTGAGATGAGGAGGGCAACCCAGCTCAGGAAGTGGATGCCCAAGTGGTGTGAGGAGGATGTTCACATAAGGGACTGGCCTAGTAGGTGATACCAGAGCTCAAGTAAGCAGACAGGGGCTTCCGCTGAGGGGCTGTCCGGCTTAATTCATCAGAGATGGTTGAGTATAGTGAGGCGGGCTTTGGCATGAAGGGGCTGCCTTTAAAATGAAACAGCCTCCGCCATTGGCAGGGATCTTTTTTTTAAATTAGTGTTGCAAGACATATATTTTTTCCCTATAGTTTTACTTTCATCTTATCTGTGTTTTTATATTTAAAATGTATCTCTTACAAACAGTCCAAAATTTGGTGTTGACGTTCTTTTTTTATTTTATTTTATTTTATTTTTTAATGTTTTATTTATTTCTAGGAGAGAGAGAGAGAGACACAGCGTGAGCAGGGGAGGGTCAGAGAGAGAGGGAGTCACAGACTGAAACAGGCTCCAGGCTCTGAGCTGGCAGTCAGCACAGAGCCCGACGCAGGGCTCGAACCCACAAACCATGAGATCATGACCTAAGCAAAAGTCAGATGTTTAACTGACTAAGCCACCCAGGCGCCCCTGGTGTTGACTTTCTTATCTAGACTATCAGTCTCTGTTCTTTAATTAGAGTATTTACTCTCTCTTTACATTTAATGGAACTGCTGAAAGGGTTGGCTGAAGAATATCTTATTGATATTTGATTTGTATTGGTGTGATGCATTCTTTGTTCTTTTGTCCTTTTTCTGCCCATTTTGTCTTCTTTGTTGGCTTTTATTTATACCTGTACTTATGATCTTATATACTCTAGGATTACAATATGACCCTTCACATATCACCATCTACTTTGAATTAATGTTATAACACTTCACCTAAGAACCTTGTAATGATGTGTTTCCATTTAACCCCCCACCTTTGAGTTATTTTTGTCATACATTTTACGGTATGCCATAATTCCTAAAGCATTTTGCCATAAATAATCAGTGATCTTTAAAAGATATTTACATAAAGTCTTTTAAATGTTTTCTTTTTTCTTTTATTTATTTACTTATTTTTTATAGTTTAAAATGTATTTATTATATTTTTAATATAATTTGTTGTCACATTGGCTTCCATACAACACCCAGTGCTCATCACAAGTGCCCTCCTCAGTGCCCATCACCCACTTTCCCCTCTCTCCCCCATCCCCATCAACCCTCCGTTTGTTCTCTGTATTTAAGAGTCTCTTATGGTTTGCCTCCCTCACTGTCTGTTTTTAACATTTTTTTCCCCTCTTTCCTTCCTCCATGGTCTTCTGTTCACATAAAGTCTTTTATATTCAGTCACATTTCACACTGTTATTTCTCTTTTTCCCTTCCTGCTTTCAACAGGGATCATTTTCCCTTTGACCTAAAGCCTTTTCTTTTCTTTTTGTGCTTTTTGCAAAGCAGTTCTGATGGCAACAGTTCTCTCACCTTTGTTTTCCTGAAAATGACTTCATTTTGCTTTTACTTTTAACAATATTTTCCCTGGATATAGAATTCCAGGTTGAATTCTAGAAATTGGTTGCTGATTTCTTTTTTTTTCTTTCAACTCTTTAAAAAATGTTATTTGTCTGTCTTCTGATTCTATTATTTCTGGGAGAAGCTCCTTGTTATTCTTCTTGTTGTTTCCTCTAGAGTAATGTATCTCTTTTCCCTTCAACTTGCAATTTTTGATCTTTCTCAGACCCGGTATGACTATTATGTGCTTGGATGTGGCTTTCCTTGTCCTCCCTGAGACTCGCTGAACTTCCAGACTCTGGGGATGAGAAATGCCATCCAGCAATAGGCCTCTGACGAAAGGAACCCATGCTGCCCTTGTTTCATGGTGAAATATGCTGGGTGATGAAAAGCAGAGCCATGTGGGATACAGATAGGTAATAAACCTGTGAGTTCTCTAAGTCCACAAAGATGGTAATGGAAGGCCGAGCCATCTCAGTACACTTCCTGAAAGACCTGAGCAAGATTTGCCGTTCCTTCAGGCCTCTCCCTTACCAGGAGCTGGCTTTGCATTTCTCTCTGGTCACACTGAGGCCTGACTGTTGCAGTAGGTGTGTGGGAAGGAAGGGTGGTGGGAGCAGATTTTGGGGATGAGGGGCACTTCCTTGAGGCCTTTACAGAGTTATTTTATTTTGTTTTATGTCTTAATTTTCATTATAGAGATTTTTTAAAAAAATTTTTTAATGTTTTATTTATTTCTAGGAGAGAGAGAGAGAGAGACAGCGTGAGCAGGGGAGGGTCAGAGAGAGAGGGAGTCACAGACTGAAACAGGCTCCAGGCTCTGAGCTGGCAGTCAGCACAGAGCCCGACGCAGGGCTCGAACCCACGAACCGCGAGATCATGACCTAAGCGAAAGTTGGACGCTTAACCGACTAAGCCACCCAGGCGCCCCCATTAAAGAGATTTTTAAGTTAGGGAAGAATTGCTTTCTCCAAGTTGGGGGTTGGGGGATATTTCCCCAGACAAAGGAGGTTTGAAGGAACTGGCATGTTTACGGTGCTTAACTGCTTCCATCCAAATGTGCCCATGAGGAGACTGCAGCTTTACCGAGGCAGATGTTTTGAATACTTGTCCAGGAATGGCTGCCCCAGGAGCCTAGAGGCTTTCTCTCCAGGGAGGTGTCTGAGCAGAAGGTCTTTTGTTCCGGGATGTCAATAATTCAACACAGACTGGGCATTAGAAAACATCTCAGGCTTCCTTTTGACAAAAAATTAAAAAAAAATGTTTACTTATATATTTTGAGAGAGAGAGAGAGAGAGAGAGAGAGAATCCCAAGAAGGCTGCTGCTGTCAGTGCAGAGCCCAACTCAGAGCTCGATCCCACGAACCTGGGGATCATGACTCGACCCGAAAAAAAGAGCTGGACTCTTACCCAACAGAGCCACCCAGGCGCCCCATCATGTAAGGCTTCTTCCTGGCCTGGCTGTCAGGAGGCCTGGGCTCAGTCCAGGGTCTGTCCTGACTCTGGTCCCTTTAGTCAGTCATCTTTTTCTGGTACTTTGTGTCTTCCTCATCTCTTGAGGGGGGATGAGAGACTCTAGCGAGTGTTCTCAAAGTTGTTGTAACCACAGAACCATTTCCTCGAAGTAACTGTAACATGTAAACTGAATATTCAAGTGGCTGGGCAACTTTAAAAAATCCTATTTTTAATTTTGCTTTCTGCATTTTCCTTTTTGTATTTCCCATTTTTTTCTTTATTTTTAAAATTTATTTTGAGAGAGAGAGAGAGAGAAAGAGAGAGAGAGAGAGACAGACCAAGTGGGGGAGGATCAGAGAGAAGGAGAAACAGAATCCCAAGAAGGCTCTCACCATCCATGCAGAGCATGATGTGGGTCTCAAACTCATGAACCCATGAACACTGAGATCATGACCCGAGTGGAGATCAAGAGTCAGATGCTCTATCAACTGTGTCACCCAGGCACCCCTCCTTTCTCTCTTTGTCCATTAAGGAACCAGGTCCTTCATATGCTTTGGATGCAGGGATTTTTTTTTTCAGCTCCAAATCAGAAGCTGGGTGATCTCATCGCTCTTCTCTTGCAAAAGTACCCGAGGTTGTTAAGAGCTTGTGTTGCTTCAGGTTTTGTGCATAAGATGTGAAAGGGCATGCTCTTGAGGGTTACATGATCCCAGAGTGTTTAACTCATGTCACAAAAGAGGATGGCATTGTGTGTTTTTGATGTGTGTTTTTGGTGCGGGCTAAGTCTCCAGCCCAGAGCTAGAACTTAGGCTCAGTCCCAGGCAGTGCCCACACTAGTAGCAAGACCTTGGCTGTGGCTCCGAGAGGTGTCTGGTGAGGTGAGCCCCGCACTGGGAGATCCTTGTTTTGCAAAAAATCATATCCTCCATGTGTGGCCTCCAAGCCACGAACTTCCAAATGTGGAAAAGTCTAGGCAGTCTTTGGGCTCTGTGGATGCAACAGTAACCATGGGCCTAAAGGGCAGAGGTGATCCTCCATGTTTTCCAGATCACATGAGCCTACCCGATTCTGGTTTGAGTCTGCACAGGCAGGGACTTGGTCATTACTGGGGTCTTTTCTGGCCCATCCAACTGGATGGGTCTTCAGAATCAAACTTAAATTGCCTTTGGGCAAATGTAAATAATATGGTTTTTCCTACCATTTGAATCTAAACAATGACATTCATACCTGCTGCTTTTGAAGCAAATGAAAATAAGGCTACCCTATCCCCTAGGTGAAGAGGAAGCCCCGGTAAACAGTTTGGACATTTCATGTCTAGATGCCAAATGCTAAAGTCATTTCCAAATCCCATACACTGCTGTTCTAGAGTCACATGTGATAACATCCATATAGACTGTAACCAACAATAATACTACTAATACTAATACTAATAATGAACAAATACAAATTCTCAATTCAGGTGGACTTCCCATAGAGATATGGGAGATAGAGATAGTCTGTGGGGACCATTGTGAAGGAGGAGAGAAGGGGTTAGGTGATTTGGGTAAAGTTTAATAGTGTCTGATTGACCTGGGCTAATTGATAGAGCCTGCATTATGTTTACTGGATGTTCCCAATCAATATCTGACACTTAGTAGGTGCTCAATCAGCATTTGCTTGTTGTTTGATGGAAAAAATTGTGCTTTCCAGTCCTACTGCAGAGAGAAGCCCTTTCTAAGTCAAAAGGCTGCTATAGCCCAGGATGGCCAGCAGGGAGTCTCAGCCTAGAGGCTGGCAGTGACAAGAGGGACAGGTTGAGAGGGACTCAGGCTACTGAGTAAGCAGACATGAGGGGGTCCTGAGCACATGAGGAGACACTGGGCTGGATGTGAGGGGTGGATCTGGGGACCCTGGGCACATGGGAAGGCACTGGGCTGGATGTGAGGGGTGGTGCTGTCCCCTACTGGGTGATAGATGGGGTCAGGGTTCTGGAGAGCCACTGCCAGCCCTGTCCTCCATGGACCCTGTGTGCTGCCTTCACAGGCCAGGTGCCTCAGATGCCCCCCTCTATGAGGGCGTGGATGGGCTGACATCTCAGTAGCGAGGCCCTGTTGGAACTCGGGGTGTTTGAGGTGGACAGGACATGAGGAAGGGGCCAGCTCAGACCCATACTGCCTGGAGGGGGCAGGAGTTGGTGACTGCTGCACACTCCCAGGGTATGGAACACTCTCAGGTATGGAGAAGAAGGGGCGGCCAGGAGACTAGAGGCTGAGCTGGCCCCTGAGCTCAGAAGAGGTCAGGGATGGGAACTCCGTCGAGATGAGGATTAAGAGCTACTCAAGAGACCCAGCCCCACTCTGTGCCAGCTTCCTTGGCTGTGGGAGAGAGGTGTACTGCTCAGAAAGCCCCCTTCCACTTCCCAGTGGGGGGCTATATCCTTGAGCCTGAGCCCGAGACTGTGCAAGTGTGGTGTCCTGGACCCACAACAAGGAAGCTGTTATCCCTCCTCCCTGCCAGAGACAACAGGGGGAGAAAGTAAGAACTGCTCCTTGAGCCTCAGGACCAGAGAGGTTCATGCTCTCTCCTGATGGTGCCCAGCTTCAGCCCTGGCAGAAGGGCAGGCTCTGGAGAGACAGGTGTGAGTGAGAGGGAGCTGGAAGGGACTTTTCACGGAGCTGAGGGGGGAGATGGAAGGAGGAGGAAGAAGAGGAAGCAGAAAACAGCAGAACTGTGTTATTGGCCTTCTAAGGACAGAGTTAATGCCAGGGAATGAGGGTCAATAAACACAAATAAGAAACGAGCCCTTCATACTCAGTTCAGAGACATTTATTTGCTTGCTGGCACCTTCCCTCCCTGCCTCTCCAGTGTGATTCTAGATCAGCTTCAGAGCAAGTAGTCTGGTTCCTGCATGAAGAGGCCTCTCATCGTTTTCTTTATCCAGTGCAAAAAACTTGTGACCTTAGTATAGGCCCGTGGAGGTGTCGCATCTTTTGATCCATAGGAGACGATGCCCTGGGCCACGCTGTTACACAGGAGAGGGCCCCCAGAGTCCCCCTGGGGACGGAGATGGGGAAGGAGTGAGCCGGCTGTCCCTGCCCTCCCTGCCCCCCAACCCCACCCCCCACACCAGCCTCCCTAGCCCCTTTGGGAAGGCTGGTTTGCAGGCCTGCCCCGGAAGGAAGTCGGAAGTTGAGGGCAGGGCAGACCTTGGACATTTTCCCTGCTTCCCTCACATCAGGTGACTGCTCCCTCCCCTCCCCTCTACCAGATCCTCTGCTGTGGGACTGCTGCTTCACCTTCTGTTTAGGGGCCTGAAAACAGTTGGTCGGGCCTACTACTCGGCATGGAGGATGAGCCCAGTACCCCAGGTGGGTGCCCGCTCTGAGGAGTGGTTTTCTGAGGAGCCCTGGTTTTCACCACTGCCTGTCCAGAGAGCACATATTTCTAACATCCGTGGCCTGGCATGGGGCAGAGTGCTGCAAACTCCTCCTTCTGGAGGAGCGCTGCGTTTGGATTCATCCCTCACCTGAAAGGAAGACTTCTTTTCCATTGGGTCTCCCACGCACAGCTGAGTGTTGTGGTTGTAATAATTGGGGAAGCGGGATTTGCACTCCTGATCCTCCTGCACGATCAGCTCTACCTCCTGCAGTGTGTCTGGGTATCTTTTCATGGCCACCTGTCCCCAGCCGGCCACGCTGCACACTTGTCCTGGCCTCACCCGGGCCTTGCCCCTGGGCAGGCCCAGGGGCTTCACAGCTGCAGTCAGCTTGGCCTTTCTCGCCAGCTGATGGGAAGAAGCAAGAGAGGCCAGCTCAGCCAGTGGTCTCTGGGCCCGGGTGCCCCGATGCGGCTGTCCGGTCTTTTCTCTCCCCTGAGCCACTGGGACTGGTCAGGAGGCCAGGAAGGGAAGGAGGGAGGAGTCAAGTCCCAGTGGGAGGAGAGACAGTGTGGACCCAGAAGAGCAAGGGCAGCGGGGAGGCCTCCTTACCTGCAGTAGCATGATGTCGTTGGCGAAGTTCTTTGGATTATAGTCTGGGTGGGGGATGGCTCTCTTCACGGGGATGATCTGCTGGGTCTTCTCCTGCTTCTTGATGTTGTGGGCCCCCAGGGTGACGTTGATGGAGCTGCATGGAGAGCAGAGTGGGGGTGGGGTCACAGGAAACAGCCCAGGAATCACCTAGGGCAGGTGCAGCTGGGGTGGGCAGGACTGGAGCCACTGGGAAACTGAGGCAAAGGAGGGCCCAGGATTGAGCCCTCTGTGCCTTCTGCTTCTCAGCAGCTGAGGTAGGATTCTGGAGTCATTGGTGACTGTGCCAGTGGTTCTCAGGGGTAGTTCTCCAGAGAAACATGGAAAATTGCATGAGTTTGCATTCTGGTACCAGTGCATGCCCCAGCTCTTCTGTAATGCCCCTGGCTCTGGCCTCCCCTCTCCCCACTACCTACCTGCCCTCCCCGTACCCTTTCAGGAGCCCTCCTGGTCACGTGTTCCTTGGAGCCCTGAGAACTCCCAGGGAAGAAGGCAGGGTTCCCTGCTGGGGTTTTCAGAGCCGTGCAGGCTGTTGCTTCTTACCTGCCCCAGCAGTGAGCGGCTGTCAGCACGAACTTCTCTTGTATCAGGAACCCACCACACTGACTCTTTTGTCCCCCCTTCTGGATCAACAGATATACCATGTAGGGCCGGGAGTGGGGCTTGGCTTCATGTCCCCCGATGATCTTCCCTGAAGGAAAAGTCTGTTCTGCTCCCATGAACCCACTGAATCCACGGAGCAGGTGTGGCCTGGATTTTGGAGGGCCACGGAGGGGGCCTCAACTTTCTCCTCTGGGAAAGGGAAAGGCAGTAGTCTTGGTCTGTGAATCTGTCTTTTACATATAATTGGAGGTGAGCATACCTGTCTTTGGGATAGCCAAGTTCTAGAGGCTCCTGTAAACTCCGTTCCTGACTTTGCTTCATTTCAAGTGAGTTTCTAAGGCCCTTGTCATCCTGTGAAGTCTAGGGTGGTGCCACTTTTCCAATGGCTAGAAATTAAGTTTAAGGATCTAGATGTTGTCTGACATGGCCTATTTCCTAGGGCATGACACAGAGCAGGTGCCTAGTAGGTATTGGCTGGCTGCCCGGTGAGCCCCTTGGAGGAGTGTTGGCAGGGTTGGTAGGGCCATTGCTGGTAGGATCCTGGAAAGCAGGGAAGTTTAGGTCTGCCAAGCACATCTTTGAAAGAGGAGAGCCACTAACAGCCTGGGAAGAAAAGCAGAGGTGGAGAAAGGGATGAGGAGCCTTGGGACAGAGCAAAGGCAACGGCAATCTTGTGAGGACAGTGATCCCATGAACTCTGGGGTCAGGTGAGCCCCAGGCGTCTCTCCCAAGCAGATGCTTTGGGAAGCACCTGGCTCATCTCACTGGGAAACTGGGCCTGTTCTGCCCTCTGCAGGGGCATTTATTATGTCCTCCTCTTCCAGTTTCTCATCCTCTGCTAGGAAAGTTCCATTTCCAGATGGCAAAGGTAGAGCCCAGGGAGGGGAGAGTACCCACTGGCTCTTCTGGAGACCAGCCTTCTGCCTTGGCCATTCCTTCTTCTTTTTTTTATTTATTTTTTATTTTTTTTAATGTTTTATTTATTTCTGAGAGAGAGAGAGAGAGAGAGAGAGAGAGAGAGCGAGAGCAAGAGAGACAGTGTGAGCAGGGGAGGGTCAGAGAGAGAGGGACACACAGAATCCGAAGCAGACTCCAGGCTCTGAGCTGGCAGTCAGCACAGAGCCTGATGTGGGGCTCGAACCCACGAGCTGTGAGATCATGACCTGAGCCGAAGTTGGACGCTTAACCGACTGAGCCACACAGGCGCCCCTGGCCATTCCTTCTGTTGGTGTATTCAGCATCATACTTGAGAGTGTGAGGCAGGATGAAGCCTGGTGTTCAGAATGTTCCTAGTGGACAGATGGATTAGGGGTGCAGAGGGGCAGGAGAGCTCTATCCATCGTGGGATGGGGTCGGGCCTCTGAGAGTCGGGATGATCACTCACCTGCCTTTGCCCAAGAAGGCAGAACCAAGGCCAGCAGGAACAGGAGAGGCTGCATCTTTCCAGGAAGGCTGCTCAGGTCGGTGGTGCTGGTGCTTTCTCTGTTCTCTCTTTTAGCTCCCAGGAGAGGAAGTGGGTGCAGATGGGCTTGGTGACCTTGAACTCCCCTCTGGTTTTGAAGATGAGCTTCGATGGCTTTCTATGAAAGCTTCCCTGCCCCCACTCCCACTGTCTGATGGTGTTCCCTGGGTGTTTGTGTGAGAATCGTTCTGTGACCACATGAGAACCCACACCAGTTGACTCAGACCTGACCACTTGTTCCACCCAGAATAAGAAACCAAAGGTATCAGGTAGGGGCTGGAGGATGTGGTATCAACCTGTAGAGGTACTAGAGTCCAGAAACCTGAGTCTCCAGTGATAGGACCACCAATGCTTCATTTCCATGATGCTAAGTCCATCAGGATAATTTCATTAGTAGAAGTGTATGTAGGCCCTTGTCTGTATGATCAAACATATTAGAGATGTGTCTCCTTTCCTTAGAGGGCTGACAGTCTGGTGGAGGAGACAGAAACAGCAGTGACCAGGATCCAGCCTGGTAAGCATCATGGCGGAGGGATGCAAGGTGGTAAGAGAGCATGACCACTACCTACTAAATCCATGCAGCAACCCATTCATCATCACACCTTCTTTCCTAGGACTTTTAACATCTATTTTTAAAATACAAATGCTCAGTGTGATACAGTTCATCTCTCCTGTCAATGTTTTTAACCACAGTCTTGCACCTAATACTTATTGGCTTAAGTTAATGAACCACTATAGCCCTAGATGATGAATCCACTGATTAAGCCTTGGTCATTCCTACTTTGGGTGAACTGGGGTCACTCCCACCCAAACCACAAGAACTAAAACGGGGGAAGGGTTGGTTCCCCAAAAGAAGTTCAGATTACCGGATTGCTGATACGACGTGAAGTGGGAAGGCATGCTGGGCAACCAAAGACCAATAGTTGTCCTTTCAGTATTTGCTGTCCTCTGTCCAGAGAGTCATGCACCTGACATAGCAGGCTTGGCACATAATAGATTCACATTTGCTAACCAAACCCTGTTGCTGATCTCACTATAATGGATGGAAGTGATCATTGTTTCTAAACACCCAGGCCCAATTCTGTTTAAAGAACAACTAAGTAGGGGCACCTGGGTGGCTCAGTTGAGTGTCTGACTCTTGATTTTGGCTCAGGCCATGATCCCAGGGTTGTTGAGTCAAGCCCCACATCAGGCTTTGTGCTGAGTGTGGAGCCTACTTGGGATTCTCTCTCCCTCTGCCCGTACCCCCTATTTACGTGCACTCTCGCAGCACTCTCTCTCTTTCTCTTTCTAAAAAAAAAAAAAAGGACAACTAAGAATCTCTGAGTGGTTAGAGTCTGGTGATTTAAGTTTCCATCTCTACATTTTCTGTATTTTATGATTTTTCTATGAGGAATATTTTATATCAAAATATATAATTCCAGTGAAAATATCCTCCTTATCAAATCAAATACATTTATGAAACCTCCTTTTTTTTTTTTTGAATTTAGCTTGCCCAGTAGTGGACATTTAAAAAATAAAAGTATCTTTCTGATTATAGTGGTAATATGTGTTCAATAAGAAAATTTGGAAAGTAGAAAAAATGTCACTCAGTTGTCTATCTCTTACAGACAGACTTACCATAAGCAGTGCATTTTAAATACCTGGAATCAAAGTATATATGTAACGTAATTTTCTTTTATCCTTACTTAACCCTATAGCTTAAGTATTTTCTTCATGCTCTTAAGAATCTATTAGCAATATCACCATTGCCTCTCTTTCCTGGTTATTAAAAAAGTTAGCATTCAATTATTTTCTTTTTTTTTTTTTAATGTTTTATTTATTTCTAGGAGAGAGAGACAGAGACAGCATGAGCAGGGGAGGGTCAGAGAGAGAGGGAGTCACAGACTGAAACAGGCTCCAGGCTCTGAGCTGGCAGTCAGCACAGAGCCCGACGCGGGGCTCGAACCCACAAACCGCGAGATCATGACCTAAGCGAAAGTCGGACGCTTAACCGACTAAGCCACCCAGGCGCCCCAAGCATGCAATTATTTTCTAAAATTGTTGGAAAATTTGAAAAGTAATTTAAGCAAAGGGAAAACAATTAAAATTATCTGATTTCTCATCATTCATTGATAATCATCTTTAATGTCTTGAAGTATGATCTAATATATTTTCCTCTCACATATATCTGCATTTACATTTTTATTTTCTTTAGATTTTTTTCAAGTTTATTTATTTATTTTGAGAGAGAGAGAGAGAGAGAGAGAGAATCTCAAGCAGGCTCCATACTGTTAGTGCAGAGCCCAGTATGGGGCTTGATTGTATGAACTGTGAGATCATGACCTAAGCTGAGATCAAGAGTTGAACTCCTAACTGACAGAGCCACCCAGGTACCCCATCTATATTTTTTAAAATTAAAAAAGGATTATACTAAACATGAGGCTATAACTCAGTTAAAAATTGAGGAGTTATATGAAACTCACATAATGTAATTCATTAAAGTGTACAGTTCAGTGTGATTTAGTGCATTCAAAATGTTGTGTGTCTACCACCTTTTCTAGTTTCAAAAGTTTTTCATCACCCCAGAACATCTATACATCCCATCCATAACTTAATGGGTACTTAATAACTTTACATTCTCCCTTTCCCACCCCTGCCTAGTCCACTGGCAACTACTAATCTTTCTGTCTCCACGGATTTGCGTATTCTGGAGATTTCATATAAAAGTAATCATGTAATATGCGACCTGTTGTGTCTGGCTATTTTTTTTAATGTTTATTTATTTTTGAGAGAAAGAGATGAAGAGCATGAGTGGGGGTGGGGTGGGGGTGGGGAGGGACAGAAGATCTAAAGTGGGCTCTGCTCTTGCAGCAGAGAGCCTGAAGTGGGGCTCAGGACTATGAGCCATGAGATCATGATCTGAGCTGAACTTGGATGCTTAACTGACTGAGCCACCCGGGTGCCTCAATATCTAGCTTCTTTATTAGCATTACTATTTCTCCACATCTTCATCAATACTTGTTATTTTTCATTTTTTAAATTATAGCCATCCTAGTGTATATGGGGTAGTATCTTGTGGTTTTGTTTTACATTTCCTTATGACTAATTATGTTTAACATCTTTACCTATGTTTGTTGGTCATTTGTGTATTTTCCTTGGAGGAATGTCAGTTCAAGTCCTTTGCCTACTACTTAATGGAGTTGTTTGTCCTTTTGTTGTTGAGTTAAAGAGTTCTTTATATATTCTAGATACTAAAACTTCTATCACATGTACAATTTGCAAATATTTCCTCCCATTCAGTAGATTATATTTTCACTTTTTTTATTTTCACTTTCTTAATACTATTCTTTAGTATGCAAAATTTAAAAATTTTTATGAAATCCAATTTATCTATTTTATCTTTTGTTGTTTGTGCTTTTGGTGTCAAATCTAAAAATCCAGTGTCAAGTCAGAGGTCACGAAGACTTACCCTATGTTTTCTTCTAAGAGTTTTATGGTTTGGCTCTTACATTTAGGCTGTTAACTCATTTTGAATTGATTATTGTATATGGAATGAGGTAGGGGTTCAACTACATTCTTTCCATGTAGGTGTCTGGTTGTCTCAGCAACAATCATTGAAGGTATTATTCTTTCTCCACTGAATAGTCTTGGCACCATTGTCAAAAATCAATGGCCATAGATGTTTGAGTTTATTTCTGGACTCTTGATTCTATTCCAGTCATTTATATGTCTATTCTAATGCTGGTACCACACTATTTTTGATTGCTATAGCTTTGTAGTAAGTTTTGAAACCAAGAAGTGTGAATCCTTCAACTTAGTTTTTCTTTTTAAACGTTTAAGCCATTTAGGGCCCCTTGCAATTCCATTTGAGTTTTAGAACTGGCTCTTCCATTTCAGCAGAAAGGTCATTGGAATTTTGACAGAAGATTGCTTTCACTCTGTAGATCGTTTTGGGGAGTATTGCCATCTTAACAATATATGCCTTCCAATCCCTGAACATGGGATGCCTTTGCTTTTAATTAGTTCTTCTTTAACTGCTTTCAGCAATGTTTTTAATTTTAAGTGTACAATTTGTTAACCTCCTTGGTTAAATTAAATTTAGTTCTAGATATTTTATTCTTTTGGATGGTATTGTAAATGGAAAATTCTCTTATTGGTTGTTCATTGCTGGTATATAGAAACAACTGATCTTATACCCTGCAATTTGTTGAATTCATTTTTTAAAAATGTTTTTTAATGTTTTATTTATTTCTAGGAGAGAGAGAGAGAGACAGCATGAGCCAGGGGAGGGTCAGAGAGAGAGGGAGTCACAGACTCTGAAACAGGCTCCAGGCTCTGAGCTGGCAGTCAGCACAATTGGAGCTCGAACCCACGAACTGCAAGATCATGACCTGAGCGAACGTCGGACGCTTAACCGACTAAGCCACCCAGGCGCCCCATTGTTAAATTCATTTTATTAACTTTATTCATTTTATTCAGCTCCATCCACCCTCCATGTTGTCATTATCAAAAATTACACTTTTATGCATGTACGCTCATTAATATAGCTGGGATATGGTTCCAAAGCCTGTGATCTTATCCACAGCTCTATAAATGCCATTATATATGTATATATATGTACATATGTATTTATGTGTTCTTTTTTTTTTTTTTTTTTAAATATTTTTATTTATTTATTTCTAGGAGAGAGAGAGACAGCGTGAGCAGGGGAGGGTCAGAGAGAGAGGGAGTCACAGACTGAAACAGGCTCAGGCTCTGAGCTGGCAGTCAGCACAGAGCCCGACGCGGGGCCCGAGCCCATGAACCGCGAGATCATGACCTAAGCGAAAGTCGGACGCTTAACCGACTAAGCCACCCAGGCGCCCCTGTATTTATGTGTTCTTATGGTTCCCTCATGGTCTAATGGCTAGAATATATTTACATGTGTTTATGTATATAGTTGTATGTTTTTGTTTTGACCCCTTCATTTTTTCTTTCTGAGCATGACTTTGGTACATTGTTCTTTTAGGAGGATTTTTAGTGTTCAAACAGAAACTATTTGAACACTAAAAATGTGAGGTCAGCTATTTCCTCCTCATTTATGAAGTGGTCAAGGTCGTTAAGATATTTTGCTACAGAGGTCTTTGTGGGCAGCCAAATGTGAGAAGACATGACTTCACAGGTGATGGGAACCCAGAGGGAGACATTTCCTTTGTGTGAAAATGAGTATTATGTTAGTGACGTGTGTTATTTGGTTGGGGAATATTCATCCACAGTTGTGACTGAATTTAACTACAAAATTGCACTCGAGATTGGCATCAAGACCTTGGGTAGGTTGAGCCAGGCACATGGTCAAAAAAGAGTCTCATACCAAATATGTGGTCTTTAAGCTAAGAGCTGAATGAATTTCAATGGTCATTGTGGGCTTGAAAACTCAGTGTGTTCCAGTAACCATGAAACCATGGTGCTCAGAAGTCTGGAGGTTGTTCTCCATTTTTCTGGCACCATGTGAGCCTCCCTAATCTGGTGTGACTTCAGGAAGATAAGGAAATGTGGTATCTCTTCCTTGTCAGAATTTATACTGAACTTTATACCCCATAGGATACCCTAAGTGTAAACCATAAAGAAATGGCTGCCCTGGCTATATATTTTCCTTCCTGCATCTCTCCTACATCCAGAAGTAGGTCTCCACTGACACCAGAATTGTGAACTCCAATCCTAGGGTCAAATGTGACAACAGACGTGAAAACTGGAAGTTGTAAGACAAATGAATACTGATCTTGAACAAGATGATTTTAATTTGTGTGGATTTCCCACACAGACTTAGTTTAATCTAACCAACCTGATCAAGGAAGGAGATTTAGGGAAATCCTGATGAATATCCTTTGGCCTTAAGTTTCATGAGGGCGTGGACAGTACCTGCCATGCTCACGTCTGAGCCTCCCATTTATTATGAGCACATAATAGGTGCTCGGTATCTATTGTTTTCTGATTGATAGCAAAAGTAATGTGGTCCATTTCCAGTGCAAAGATGCTCTCTCTTGCTCAAAAGGTGGCTATAGCCCAGGTGGGCTGCAAGCATCTTAGGCCAGAGGCCAGGTTACCATGGGTGATCAAAAGACTGGCCGAAAGGGGCCAAAGCTGTGAGTGAATGGCCTGTGAGTGAACTCTGAGCCCATGGAGCCCATGGAGGTTGTGGAACTGGGCTTGAGGGGCTCAGACACACAGGAGGTATGGAAAAGAGTGAAGCTGGGTCATCACATGGCAAGGGGTTATGAGGAGGTGGTGAGAGAGAGAAGAGAGAATGAAGCAGAAAGCAGAGGAGAAATGTGAGCAGAGGGAATAGAGGCAGACTTGGCCCATAGCTGCTACCCAGTGACTTGTACAAATAAGGGAGAAATCAATCATTTCATTCTAGAAATGGATATTTACTAAGACTGTGGCGGCCTCCATGCAGGGAGATCTGGACTCTTCCCCAGAAACAATGGTCAGTCACAAAGGGGGCTTTCTTGAGTCTCTGGTTTCACTGATCTCTTTTTCCAGGGTAGAAAGCTCAGGATCTTGAGGACCTGGAGGTGTTCCATTTTTCATCCAAATGAGACAAAGCCTTGTTTACATGTAAGGGGCTTCTGGAGCCTCCTGTGGGCAGAGAGAGGAAGGGCTGAGCTGGCTTTCTCCTGGGTTGCCCTTCCTGCTATCCTGGGCTGGGCAGTCTCTGGTAGGGAGCCGTGTGGGGGATCACGAGCAGTCCTGGGGTCCAGCCCTGGTCTTGAGTATTTTACCAGCTTGACCCAGGCCTAGCCCCTGCCCACAGAGCTTTGTTGTGGCAGTAACTCCAGAGCAGCTGCCTGGGCTTGTGCAGGCTTTCACAAAGCTATGACCAGAGCTTGGCTCTCCTGGGCTGGGGCTGCAGAGTCCCTGAGAAGTGGCCACCGTTTTCTCACAAAAGGCATAGTTACGTAGCCAGTAGTCACAGGAGTGACAGTCCTACTAAGGTGTCTGTCTCTCTTGTCTCCTCTCAGAGAAGCTGGCTTTTTTCTGAAGCATCTAGCCCAGGGGACATGATTTTCAAATGCACACTTCCAGATGAAGTGCTGTTATTTGTTTTCTGTGGCCACTGCAACAAATGATCACCAATTTGATGGCTTCAAACTAGAGAAGTAGACACTCTCCCAGTTCTGGAGGCCAGAAGTCCAGAAACGTGAGCCTGAAGGCAGTGTGTCATCACTCAGGGATGTGCCCTAAGGGCCTAGAGGCATCTACTTTTTCCTTCTTCCAGCTTTGAGAGTACATGCCTTTGTTGATGGTCTCTTTCTCCATCTTCAAAATATACAAAAATACAATGAAAGGAGCTCCAAATTAAGAAAAAATTAATATCATCTGATACCAACTAGTTACAACCAACCACCAATGACTTGGTGTATATTTTAATAGTTTTTTTCTATGCAAATATGGATATTTAACAAAATTTAAAAAGGATAATGCTACACATAAGATTCCCTCCACCTCAGTTTTATTGAGATATAATTGACATACAGCACTATATAAGTTCAAGGTGTACAGCATAATGACTTGACTTGTATACATATGCTGTGAAAAGATTACCAAAAATAAGTTTAGCTAACACACATTATCCTTCTAATGAGATCTGTCTTGGTGTCTGTGGTATAGGGGGCTACTTCATGTTCTAGGATTTTCTCAGTGGTGTCTTGTCATGAATAGTTATGGACTGTTCTTGTGGGGAAAACAAAGTCAGGAACAACCTCTCTTGCCATCTTGGTGTCATCATTCTCCTACACATGAGATTTTCTACTCTGCTTTGGTTACTTAGTCATATGTGACTATCAGGAAATATTAATCATCATTTTATTGGCTGCTTCTATTTTGTCATTTGCATGTGACATATGAACTTACAACAATTTATTTAATGTTTCTCTTTTTGTTTTATACCAAGGTTGCTCCTAATTTTCTTTCTTTCTTTTTTCTTTTTTTTGCTAGTATTTACATCACAGTAGTGAACAACCTTTATGGGCATGTTCCATTTTTCAAGGATAAGTGCATAAGATGGAATTGCTTGTTTAAAGCTTAGTTGTATTTTTTAACTTATTGTACATATGAACAATTGCTATCCAAAAAGATTGTACAGGGGTGCCTGGCTGGCTCAGTTGGTGGAATGTGACTTAATCTCAGTGTAATAAATTCAAGCCCCACGCTGGGCAGGGAGCTGCTTTAAAAAAAAAAAAAAAAAAAGTAAGGGGCGCCTGGGTGCTTAGTCGGTTAAGCGTCCGACTTTCGCTTAGGTCATGATCTCGCGGTTTGTGGGTTCGGTCTCGGCTGGGGCCGGGCTCTGTGCTGACTGCCAGCTCAGAGCCTGGAGCCTGTTTCCAGTCTGTGACTCCTTCTCTCTCTGACCCTCCCTGCTCACGCTGTCTCTCTCTCTCCTAGAAATAAATAAAAATATTAAAAAAAAAAAAAAAAAGACTGTAGGGGCATCTGGTGGCTCAGTTTTTTAAGTGTCTGACTTCAGCTCAGGTAATGATCTCATGGTTCATGAGTTTGAGTCCTGCGTTGGACTCTGTGCCGACAGCTCAGAGCCTTGAGCCTGCTTCACACTGTCTCTCTCTTCCTCTCAAAAATAAACATTACAGAAAAGATTGTACAAATTTATATACTCAATATTAGGAAATTTCCCTGGCAATTCTCTACACCTATGCTTATACTGAATATTGTCATTCTTCTAAATTGGCAGTCAAATATACAAAAGTGTTATCTTGATATTTTAATGCTTTTTAAAAAAATGTTTATTTATTTTTGATAGAGACAGAGAGGGAGAGAGCATGAGCAGGGGAGGAGTAGAGAGAGAGAGGGAGAGAGTGAATCCCAGGCAGGCTCCACACTACTAGCGCAGAGCCCAACGTAGGGCTAGATCTCAGAAACCATGAGAAAATCATGATCTGTGCTGAAATCAAGAGGCAGGCACTCAACCACCTGAGCCACCAGATGTCCATTAATGCTTTTCTTTTTTGGGAGTGAGAGCATACCAATAACCAGTTAATGTTTTTAGCCTGGTTTTCTGTAGGGTTCCTAAAACTCCTCTTTATGTTTATACCATACTCCGTTATGTGGAGATACCATAGCTAATGATTCCCCAGTTTATTATTTAGGCCATTTCTAATTTTTGATAGCATTCAATAAAATTGAGAGTAACACCTTTATGCTCAAAGTTTATTGTTTATTTATTTTAAAAAAAAAATTTTTTTTTTTAATGTTTTATTTATTTCTAGGAGAGAGATAGAGACAGCATGAGCAGGGGAGGGTCAGAGAGAGAGGGAATCACAGACTCTGAAACAGGCTCCAGGCTCTGAACTGGCAGTCAGCACAGAGCCCGACGCGGGGCTCGAACCCACGAACCGTGAGATCATGACCTAAGCGAAAAGTCGGATTTCACCGACTAAGCCACCCAGGCGCCCAAAGTTTATTGTTTATTATTGTAGCCTTTGTGTGTGTGTGTGTGTGTGTGTGTACACACGTGTGTGTTGGGTTCTGTTTACTCCCAGTGGTAGAATGGTTGTGTCAAGTCATATAAACATTCTGAAAATGATATTGGAACACTAAACTGTTTCTCTTTTTTTATTGGGAAATTTCCCAAGAAAGATGAAGACATCTAGGATCCTGACTTATCAAGAACTCTCTGGTTCATGGGATTCCTGGGTGGCTCAGTCGGTTAAGTGTCCGATTCGGCTCAGGTCATGATCTCACGGTTCGTAGGTTCAAGCCTGCATTGGGCTCTGTGCTGGACAGCTAGCTCAGAGCCTGGAGCCTGTTTCAGATTCTGTGTCTCCTTCTCTCTGACCCTCCCCTGTTTCATATACCGTCTTTCTCTCTCTCTCAGAAATAAATAAAACATTAAAAAAAAAAAAAAAAGAACTCTCTGGTTCTTGCCCTGCCATGGTTATTACCACAGTAATGTTTCGTCCTTGTGTCTTTCATCCCTAGGGTCTTGCCTTTATACCACTAGACAGGACGAGGGTTCCCATCAGGTGCTAGCAGTTTGGGAGGAGGAACATGAAGGTAAGCCCTCCTTGGGATCAGGGGATGCCTCGGGGGATTTCATCCCTTCTCTTGCTCCAGCCTTGGTCCCTTATCTGCTGGGTCAGAACATCTCCCTTAGCTGGTTTTCCAGGTCTTTTCCTTTCTTTTTCCACTATTCTCTGGCCTATCAAATACTGATTTAAAGTAGAGAAGCCCCATTGGATACTTATAGTTTCCTCTAAGTGGTACAGGATTCCCCTAAATGTAGCAAAGCAGATTTTTAAAATTCGGGAAGAAGATAGCAGGAAAGAGTTTACACACCAGATTGGATTAACTACGTAAAGGAATCATCCCCTGAAGGAACGCAACCTGTGACAAATTTGGATATTTCTCACTGAGATTAAATGGTTTTTCTACATGTTACCAGGAGAGGAGTCCACTAAAATGTAGTCATTGAATGATTTTCTGTGATTTGGGGAGGTAAAGAATAACTGCCAAAAAGAAAGGGCCATGGCTCAGGAAAATAGTTATAATTATGGCCCTCACAGGAGAAAATGAATCAGGTTACCTGAATAAATACAAAATATGCCAACTTCTATCTGTAGCTTTAGTGGGCCAGGTTAGTCTAACCCTCTGAATGAAAAAAAAATTAGTGGAAAAAACATTTTAAAGCACTGATGAACTGACGTGAAGTGGAGAACTGTCAGGTTAAATTTTGGATTTAATTCTCAAACCTGGAGAGGCAAGTAAAAGTCAAGGCAACACAAAGCAATTTTTGCCCTGAAAGTATTTGCCATCTCAATGATTTGACCCTTAGCTTTGGTGATTTCTTGCAGCAAAAGGGGGATAAAAGTCAAGGCCCTCTCCATATCTAAGCAATATGGAGAGTCAAGTAAAACACTCCCTCACTTGAATCTGATGTCCCATGGGCTCTCCTTTAGCATAAAGGTAAAGCAGAGTGAAATCTATCCCCACCAGAGAAGACAGCCTTAGTATTGAATAAAGTAGAGAAATAGTGAAAAGGGAAAAACAACGAGACCCTGAGAAGTGACCAAGGGCCAGCCTTCCTGAAGATTTACAGCCTAGGTTCTCGTTCACTGGACAGACAGGATCTAAAGCGGTGGTCTTGATTTTCTGGTGGTTTTGAAGTTTCCCTTCAAATGCCCCAGGTACCATGCAGAAGCAATTGCAAATCCTCTCTGAAGGAAACATTTTTTTTTAATGTTTATTTTTGAGAGAGAGAGAGAGAGAGAGAGAGAGAGAGAAAGAGAGAGAGAGAGAGAGAATGTGAGTGGGAAAGGGGAAGCGAGAGTAGGAGACACAAAATCCGAAGCAGGCTCCAGGCTCTGAGCTGTCAGCACAAAGCCCAACGCAGGGCTCGAACTTATGAACTGTGAGATCATGACCTGAGCCTAAGTTGGATGCTTAACCGACTGAGCCACCCAGGTGCCTAAGGAGACATTTTTATTCTTTTTTTTTTTTTTTTTTTAAGCAGTCTTCAAACTGTTTTATTTATATACCTTGTTAGGAGTGGAAGACATTAAAAACAATGTACCTTCTTTCAGACTTAACCAAAAAAATCCTCTTTGCTTTAAGTAATTGAAAAAGTTAATTTCTGTCGTGTGTCATAAGTATGGGCATTTAACATAAAACTGTTAACATTACTTAAAAAAACATGTTCAGTGGAGCCTAAATACCATAGAGGTTTTTTATTTAACATCTTTATTTTTATTTAACAGCTTTAAAATAGTTTCTTTACTGGAAATTTTGCAAGGTGCCTGAATTATTATTACCATTCCATACCCTTCACATTTTTTATCCTAAGTATTATATTATTATGCTTATGTATTTCTTATAACTCTACATCTTTGCAACAAAACAGTCTAGCTGTTATAAGTTTCTTCTGTGTTGGGTTATCATGACCTTTGTTATTAGGGCACATTCTGTGTATTACCACTATAACTATACGTGTTTTGATAAATAATTACCACATATAAAAAGTAAAATTATATGGTTAGAATTGTTTTTGTTTTATATAGGTTTTCCAAAAAAAAAACTTGTTCACCTAAATAAGTGCCATATTTGAATAATGCCAAAATGTCCACTTTTTTTTCCACATTTAACATCCCTGTGATTGGAATGTGTCATACAGCCTATTGTCTACTGGATTTAAGGGTATTAGATTCTTAATGTATTTTCTCTCAGTTCTTTTGAATATACAGTGACCTGTCATCAGAATTATTTTTAATGATCTGTCAAGTTGGCAATTTGATGAACTAAAATTTTATGAAAACAAAGAATTGGAAATCCTCAGACTTATAAAAGATCTCTTCTTCAGTCCTTTACACTCTCTTTCAACACGTACCCCACTTTTCAAAATTGTCCCTTTGTTTGGGAGGTCCTTGCATGCTGGTCTAAAAAGTACAGCGAGGCTGCAGAGAGGAGAAAGGTGTTTTGTCTTTCTTCCTGTAAGCAGACAGGGCTGATCATGAAAGGAGTGGAGATGGGAGAGGAGAGCCGGCACCTTCATGCTTTCAGATTGGCGACTTTTATGACAAAGTCCATTTGGTAGTTGATGCAGTTGTTTCCATAAAAAGACCACTGCCATAATTTGTCTCTTCGTTGCTCCTTTGAGGGATATTTAGGTTGTTTCTGTTGTTTCATTATTAAAAGCTGCTGTAATGAACATCCTTACAAGCACATCTTTACAATTCTGCCGTTATTTCATTAGGATAAAATTTTGATTCTGGATCAAAGCATATGAGCTTTTTAAACATTTGATAGAAATTGCCATGATTTTTTTAAAGCTTTTTAAGTTTGAATTTTTTTTTTTTTTTTTTACAAATAGTTTATTGTCAAATTAGTTTCCACATAACACCCAGTGCTCATCCCCACAAGTGCCCTCCTCCATACCCACCCCTCCTCCCCCCCACATCCACCAGTCCTCAGTTTTTGTCAGCATTCAAGAGTCTCTCATGGTTTGCCTCTCCGCCTTTCCCCCACCATTTCCTCCCTTCTTCTCCCCCTTGGTCCTCTGTTAAGTCCCTCCTAATCCTCCTATACGTGCACACATATGATATTTGTCCTTCTCTGCCTGACTTATTTCGCTCAGCATAACGCCCTCAAGGTCCATCCATGTTGCTACACATGGCCAGATTTCATTGTTTCTCATTGCCATGTAGTATTCCATGGTATAGATAAGCCACATCTTCTTGATCCATTCATCTGTGGATGGACACTTAGGCTCTTTCCATGTTTTAGCTATTGTGGAGAGTGCTGCTATGAACATTGGGGTACATGTGCTCCTATGCCTCAGCATTTCTGTATCCCTTGGGTAAATTCCTAGCAGTGCTATTGCTGGGTCATGGGGAGTTCTATTGTTAGTTTCCTGAGGAACCTCCACACTGTTTTCCAGAGGGGCTGTACCAGTTTACATTCCCACCAACAGTGTGGGAGGGTGCCCGTTTCTCCACATCCTCGCCAGCATCTAGAGTTCTCTGATTGGCTCATTTTAGCCACTCTGACTGGCGTGAGGTGGTATCTCAGTGTGGTTTTGATTTGTATTTCCCTGATGAGGAGCAATGCTGAACATCGTTTCATGTGTCTGTGGGCCATCTGGATGTCCTCTTTGGAGAAGTGTCTGTTCATATCTTCTGCCCATTTCTTCACTGGGTTGTTTGTTTTTCGGGCGTGTAGTTTGGTGAGTTCCTTGTAGATTCGAGACATTTTTATTCTAGGCCTTGGAAATCCTGCCATCCTCCGCTCTTCCCCAACATCCTTTAATTTTAATTTTTATATTTATTCATTCATTCATTCATTCATTCTTAAATGGTTTATTGTCAAATTGGTTTCCATATAACATCCAGTGCTCATCCCAACAAGTGCCCTCCTCCATGCCCATCTCTCCCCTCCCTCGCCACACCCATCAGTCCTCAGTTTGTTCTCAGCATTCAAGAGTCTTTCATGGTTTGCCTCCCTACCTCTCTCCAATTATTTTTCCCCTTCTTCCCCATGGTCCTTGATTAAATTCCTCCTAATCCACCTATACATGCAATACGGTATCTGTCCTTCTCTGCCTGACGTATTTCGCTCAGCATAACACCCTCAAGGTCCATCCATGTTGCTACACATGGCCAGATTTCATTCTTTCTCATTGCCATGTAGTATTCCATCGTATAGATAAACCCCATCTTCTTGATCCATTCGTCTGTTGATGGACATTTAGGCTCTTTCCGTGTTTTGGCTATTGTTGAGAGTGCTGCTGTGAACATTGGGGTACATTCGCCCCTATGCATCAGCACTCCTGTATCCCTTGGGTAAATTCCTAGCAGTGCTATTGCTGGGTCATAGGGGAGTTCTGTTGTTAACTTTTTGAGGAATTGCCACACTGTTTTTCAGAGGGACTGCACCAGTTTACATTCCCACCAACAGTGCAGGAAGGTGTCTGTGTCTCCACATCCTCGCCAACATCGATAGTCTTCTGATTTGTTCATTTTCGCCACTCTGACCTGCATGAAGTGGTCTCTCAGTGTGGTTTTGATTCCTCAACATCTTTTTAAATGTGGCAGGCTGCATATAATCAAAATGCCAAAGAACACAAGAAAACATGACTCCATGAAGAAGAGTGAGCAGAAATAACACTTACCAGGAACAGGTCAGCAAGTACTAGAGATGTTGGAATTATCTGGCACATATATACAAACTTATAAATAAATCAGAGGATAGGAAAAATATGAAATGTCATAACAGATTTGATAAACAGGACTTGCAAAAATAATAAATGCAATAAGAAAATTTAAATGGATGGTTTGCCTTGTGGACAGAAGACAACAGAAGAGAGAATTACTGGCTAGAATAAATATCAGAAGATGTTTTCAGAGTACAATACAGAAAAAAAAACCCCAAAAGTAATGTAGTTACTAGAAACTATTAAAGGTAAATGAACACTGTCTATATAAAATGATAATCACAACCTCTAATGGTGCTTAAAAAATAAACTGGAATTAAAATGCAAAAATGTTGGGAGAGGGTAACTGATATTAAAGTTCCTACATTTATTTTCAGGGAGGAGGGTAAACCTGATTAAGTTTAGTCTTTGATAAGTTAAGGAAATATAATGTATTTTTATGTAACCACTAAAATAATATAAATATGTATATTTTGAATAAATATGTATACACATTTTGAAATATGTATCTCTTTCAAATTAGTAGAAGGGAAATAAAAGGGAAGGTAAAAAAAAATCTATTCCAGAAAAGGTAAGAAAGAAGAGGGAAAAAACATAGGGTAGATGGGGACAAATAAAAAGCATATGAGTAGATTTAAAAGAATATACCAATGACTACATTAAATGTAAACATACGGAATGCTCCAGGCAAAAGTCAAAGAATATCAGATCAGCTATGAAGAACAAAACATAAATAGGTGTTCTGTGCAATAGACAGGTTTAAAAAGTTGAAAGGAAAAGAAAGGAATGAATACACCATTGGCAATAACCATAGAAAACCATTATAGGTGTATTCATACCAGACAAATCGACTTTAAATCAGAAGCACCTGTAAAAATAAATAGGGCTGTTTCACCAACAGGCTCATCAATAAATAGATTAAGTTCATCAGGAAGACATAATGATTTAAAAAAATTTTTTTTAATGTTTTATTTCTAGGAGAGAGAGAGAGAGAGAGAGAGAGAGAGAGAGAGACAGCATGAGCAGGGGAGGGTCAGAGAGAGAGGGAGTCACAGACTGAAACAGGCTCCAGGCTCTGAGCTGGCAGTCAGCACAGAGCCCGACGCGGGGCTCGAACCCACGAACCGCGAGATCATGACCCAAGTGAAAGTCGGACACTTAACCGACTAAGCCACCCAGGCGCCCCATGATTTAAAATTTTTAATGCACCTAATTCTGTGGCTAGAAAATACAGAAAACAAAAACAGAAAGAACTTCAGGGGAGATAGTCTCAGGAATTGGTACCATAAGTAGACCCCCTATCCCCCAAATCAGTAAGCATGATTTACACAAAACAATGAACAAATTGGACCTAATATACATATTTGGAACATTGGACCCACCCCAACGCAGAATATATTGTTTTTTAAGTATGCAGAAAACACTTGCCAAAATTGGTCATATACTGACCATAAGGCAAATACTGAGAAATTCCAAAAACATAAATCTTTGGACTATTTTCTGACCACAGCATAATTAAACTAGAAATCAATAAAATGACAGCTAGAAAATTCCTTATAATATTAGGAAAAAACTCCATACTTTTTTTTTATTAAAAATTTTTAAATGTTTTATTTATTTTTAGGAGAGAGAGAGAGACAGCGTGAGCAAGGGAGGGTCAGAGAGAGAGGGAGTCACAGACTGAAACAGGCTCCAGGCTCTGAGCTGGCAGTCAGCACAGAGCCCGACGCAGGGCTCAAACCCACGAACTGCGAGATCATGACCTAAGCGAAAGTCGGACGCTTAACCGACTAAGCCACCCAGGCGCCCCAAAAACTCCATACTTTTAGACAAACCACAGTCAAAATAAAATTTAGAAAGAAAGAAAAAATGTTTTGAATTGAATAAGAACAATAGCAGTTCTTAATAAAAATTGTGGAATGCAGCTAAAGCAAGTGGAGGGAAATTTATGGTCTTAAAACTCACATATTACAAAAAACTGAAATTATATATCTGGAGAAGTTAGAAATTAGAAAGTGAAAAAAATCAATGAAGTAGGAGGAAGAAAGCAGAAGTTAATGAAATCACAGGCAAACATACAATAGAGAGGTTTAATAAAGCAAAGATAAATTATTTGAAAAGGTTAATAAAATTGACAAACCTACGGAGGAACTAATCAAGGATAAAAGAGAGAAGGAGCAAATATTTAATATTATGAACTAAAAAGGGAGTATTTTTACAAATGCTGCAGGTCATTAAAGAGAAGCCAAGAATATTATAAAAAAACTTTATGCTAACAAGTTTAAATTTCAGACAAAATAAAAAATAGAAATATCACTGTCTAACCCCTATTCAAGAAGAAATTGCAAATTTAGGTAACCCTGAAACTGGCAAAGACATTGCATCAGCAATTAGCAATTTTCCACATAGAGAACTAATCTAGATGGCTTTACTATTAATTTTCACTGAAATTCAAGGAAGGAAAACGTTTAATCTATACAAACTCTCCAGAAGAGACATAAACAAGGAACATTACCCATCTCATTTCATAAGGCTGCCACAGCTTCGATAAAAATAATAGGATAAGAAAGGAAATTTACATTCATGATTCATAGACACAAAAACTCTGCTTCAAGTATGAACTCTTGAAATTCATACAACAATATATAAAAAGGTCAATATACCACAGGCAAGTTAGGTTTACACAAAGAATGCAGATCTCATTGAAACTTAGAAAGATTAATTAATGTAATTTGCCACAAAACAAATCTAAGAGAAAGGTCATATAGTTAGTTCAATAAACAGAAAAGCAGTTAATGAAATCCAACTCATGATAATGAAGATATCCTTTTAGCAGACCAAAATGAAAGGAAATTTCCTTAATCTAACGAACAGTGTTTGCAAAACCCTCAGAAACCATTACTCAGCTCCTCATCTAGGAAGAAAGTTGCTGCTTCTGCTTTTCCCACAAGAAAACAGGAAAGCTCTTCTTTCTAGGCTTCATAGCACACAGAGTGTGCAATACTGGAATATTCCCCTCCCGGCTATTTTCCTTGGGAGGCCTGAATTTGGAAGAGATCTCAAGTGGGAAGTCTGTAGGGATTGAAGTCTATAGACACTGAAGGGAGAGAATGTGAGCGTAGATCTGAGAGAGAAAGCAGGACTGGACCAGAGAAGGGAAGGGTTTGTAGCCCTATGGATTCTGTTTGTAACCTTTCATCCAAGTTCCCTGGACCTGGTGTTCTGACACTGCTGTATGCTCCTGTGTTTGGGACCCTCGGGTTCTCTGGTTCAGGAGGGATCATCAGGGCACAGAGGCCAAGCTCCACTCCTGCCTAATAGTAATTTACAGGGCAAATTACTACTAGGTAGTGGGTTTGGGTGTAATAAGTTATTTCATTCTTTCATTCATTCGTTCGTTCATTCATTCATGGGGGCACCTGGGTGGCTCAGTCGATTAAGCGACCGACTTCGGCTGAGGTCATGATTCCACGGTTCGTGGGTTCAAGCCCCGCGTCGGGCTCTGTGCTGACAGCTAGCTCAGAGCCTGGAGCCTGCTTCACATTCTGTGTCTCCCTCTCTCTCTGACCCTTCCCTGCTCATGCTGTCTCTTTCTCTCTCAGAAATAAATAAAACATTAAAAAATTTAAAAAACAAAACAAAACAAAACCGTGAGATCATGACCTGAGCTGAAATCAAGAGTCTGATGCTCAATCGACTGAGCCACCCAGGTGCCGTCAGGTGTGGTAAGTTCTAGTGAGCAAGGTTATTGTGATGGTCCCTTATGGGGTTGGACAGAGAAAAAAGCTTTGGCTTCTTCTCCATGTTTTGGACAACCAGACTAAGAAATTTATGGAGATAACATGGGGGTAGTAGTTTGGGCTCAAGGAATCTATTTATTTTTGAAGAAAAACTGAGAAGGAAGGACTAATACTCCCACTTATTTTGGACTATCATTCCCTGTGGATAACTCCTTTTTGGGCCTCTCCCTGGGAAAAGTTTGTGCCCCTGTCCTTGCTGTCCAGGGCCAGACAGTCTGAGACACCCCTTTCAATTGTTGTGGAAAAGCCCCTGGGTGGCTGAGCTTGCTGAGCAACTTGCCTTAGCAGCTTGCGATGTATGGCTGGCTGTGCTAATATCCCATATCACGTGGTGTTGCATCTCTCCTTGACTCCATTCATTTTTCTCAGTGTGATTGACCTGGACTTGCACCTCCCAAATAAATTGTTAACTACCATAATCCTTGCTTCAGGCTCTATTTCCTTTAGGAGTCAGAATAGGACAAAGTGGGGAAGCACAATTTTTAGCATTTCTTCCTTGTATCTCAGATTGAAAGTTGAAGCTCAAAAGGAGTCTTTTCATAAATTACAAAGAAGATAATCTCCTGGGATAACCTTCCATAAAATCTTTCCTCCTTATGGTATCCCCTCCTGGCAGTCTTTGGATTTTTCTCCCCTCTTTATAACCAAGGTTTAGGATGGAAGGTCTTTTCTTATCACATTTCACAGTGAGTTTCCAGGGATCGGGAATGTCACCTACATACTTTCTCTTGATGGAGTAAAGCCAGCATTGTAGCCTTATAAAGAGCATTCCAAGATTCTCAGACCCACTGAAGGAAAGAAGCTTTTCCTGTGCCTTCTAAAGGCAAAGCACCTCATAGGAAAAATGAGATGTCTATACTGGTAAATAGTAATTGAGGAAGAGTTGGGGTTCAGTCCTTTGAAGACACCAAAAACACTGCTGGCCTCAAAGTCAGTTGTATTTTCCCTTATCTTCCAGTACTTCATGATGCGAAACACAAAATGTGGGCTTTAAGGCATGGGATGAATGTGGAATCGTAAGGAAAAGGGTAATGAGAAATAAAGTGATAATTCATAACTTACTTAGTAGATACTCAAAAGATTGCCAAAGAATCAGTGATAGAAAAGAGAATGACTTTCCAGGAGCCTGTTGAGATTTCCAGGAAATTGGGTGTGGAGGAATCTTTTAGAATGGATTAGTTGCATTTTGGCATTTTTCTTAATCCATGCGACAAAGACTTCATCTCTTACTTTCTCTGTGTCTCTATAAGTTATTTCATTTCTGACATTTGACCTGGTCCGCTTTGCCTTTTGTGGATTACTTTCATATGGTGTGACATGTATCCCTCTTCCTGCATGTCATTACCTTCCACTATGAAGTGTCCTACGAACGAGACACTAAAAGTGGAGACCAGTTGTATAACTTCAGTATTGCTTTTTTATAGGAAGAGTAAATAAAAAAAATGTTTTAAAGTTTTTATTTAAATTCCAGTTAATGTACAGTGTAATATTAGTTTCAGGTGTACGATATAGTACAATATTAGATTCAACACTTCCATAAATCATCTGGTGTTCATCACAGCAAGTGCCTGATCACCTATTTAACCCATCCCCCCAACAACTTCCCCTCTGGTAACCATTGGTTTGTTCCCTATAGTTAAGAGTCTGTTTCTTGGTTTGTCCCTCTCTTTCCCCCCCTTTGCTTGTTTCTTTTGTTTCTTTCTTTTTTTAAAAAAAGCTTATTTATTTATTTTGAGAGAGAGAAGGACAGCACGAGTGGGAGAGGGGCAGAGAGAAAAGGAGACAGGGAATCCCAAGCAGGCTCTGTGCTGTCAGTGAAGAGCCTGAAGCCTGAGGCTTGAACTCATGAACCATGAGATCATGACCTGAGCCGAAATCAAGGATCAGATGCCTAACTGACTGAGACACCCAGGCACCCCTTATGGTAGTTTTGATTTACATTTCCCTGATGATCAGTGATGTTGAGCATCTTTTCATGTGTCTGTTGGCCATCTGGACATATTCTTTGGAAAAATGTCTACTTATATCTTCTAACCATTTTTTAATTGGATTATTTGTTTTTTGGATGTTGAGTTTTATAAGTTCTTTACAGATTGTGGACTCTAACCTTTTATCAGAAATAACCTTTTGTCATTTGCAAATATCTTCTCCCATTCTGTAGGTTACCTTTTAATTTTGTTAATTGTTTCCTTCATTGTGCAGAAGCTTTTTATTTTGATGAAGTCCCAGTAGTTTATTTTTGCTTTTATTTCCCTTGCCTCAGGAGACCTATCTAGAATGAAGTTGCTATGGCTGATGTTAAAGAAATTATTGCCTGTGTTTTCTTCTAGTATTTTTGTGGTTTCAGGTCTCATGTTTAGGTCTTTGATCCATTTTGAATTTATTTTTGTGTATAGCATAAGAAAGTGGTCTAGTTTTGTTCTTTTGCATGTAGCTGTCCAATTTTCCCAACACAATTTGTTGAAGAGACAGACTTTTTTCTACTGGATATTCTTCCCTTCTTTGTCAAAGTTTAAGGGATCTCATAACTGGGGGTTCATTTCTGGATTTTCTGTTCTGTTCTGTTGATCTATGTGTCCATTTTTTTTTGTGCCAGTACCATACTGTTTTGATTACAGTATAATTTTTTTTTGTGACAGTACATTCTGTTTTGATTATAATATAACCTGAAGTCCGGAATTGTGATGCCTCCAGCTTTGCTTTTCTTCTTTAAGATTGTTTTGGCTATTTGGGGTCTTTTGTGGTTCCATACAAATCTTAGGATTGTTTGTTCTAGTTCTGTGAAAAATGCTGGTGGTATTTTGATAGGGATTATATTACATGTGTGGATTGCTTTGGGTAGTATTGATATTTTAACAATATTTATTTTTCCAATCCATGAGTATGGAATGTCTTTCTATTTCTTTGTGTCACTGAAGAATAGATTTTCATCTTTAGGAAGTCCACTGGAGCTCTCTCTTTCCTATGTGATTTCCACCCTCTTCTTTCCTTCTTTTTATAAAATGACTGTACAACACATACCTGATTCTCCACATCAATGTTTTTGTCTGACATCTTGCTTCCAACCCAAACTCTAGCCAGGCTGAGGAGAGGAGGGCACCTTACTGTATAGGAAACCTATACAGACAATGGGAGCATTATAGGTAGGGTCTGTATGTGATAACTCTGTGCTATGGCATCAAGATGGAAGGTAGACATTCCAGTTACCTAACCAGTCATGAGATAACCTCGATACCCCTTTCACTGCCCAAGACTTAATGAAAATAAAATAAAATAATCCCTTGAAAATGTGTCATAGAAAAAGTGCAAAATGCCTGGGACCCGAGTTAAGGCTGAGGACTCATTTTGATTAGTCAATAACCACCAACTTGCAATTAACTGCTGTTACCACAGATCACTCTTTAAGGGTTTACTGTGTTGCAAGAGTCGTTGACACTTTTTAAGTCATTGTAGCCACAGCTCGAACCTCATAAAGAGATCATTGTGGGCTTTAGATCAAAGACAGAGATGGTGTTTCCTGCCGATTCTGAGTCTTTCCATTGAGCTGACATGGGGAAGCCAAATCTCAGAACACTTGAGAAACAGTCCCTAAGGGAAGGGTTTTTATATAATACAGATGGAAATGGAATGTCCAGGTCTGGTAAATTCTTTAATTCACAAGGAATATATTAAGTACTTTCTCTCTGTGTAGCATCGTATGAAGCACTGGGCATTAGATAGTGAGCAATACCAATTTAGTTTCTAACTTTGAGGAGTGAGACATACATTAGCCAAATAAACATATATGTGTGTGATTATGAATGGTGGTGGGTACTCTGAAAATGAAGAGACAGGTTACCCTGACCTTCTATAGGGGTCAGAAAAGACCTTCCTGAGGAGGTAATATTTGCCAGCTATGCAAACATGCAGTTGAGGATGGAAAGTGTTCTCTGATACACTTAAGTAATTATCGTGAGGTTATCCCATACCTGGAGGGTCTGGAGTATCTGAACGTTATGAAGAGTTTTGCCAGAAATTAATGTCTTCTATTTTCCAGAAGATATGTGTAATTCAAAGATAATAGGCAGAAATTAACTGGAGTCTTGGAAAATTTAAATCTTCTGTTTTAACCAAAGGCATCATGATGGTATAGAAAACAGCTCTAAGGGGGAGCCTGGGTGGCTCAGTCGGTTAAGCGGCGGACCGGCTCAGGTGATGATCTCATGGTTTGTGAGTTCGAGCCCCACATTAGACTCTGTGCTGACAACTCAGAGCCTGGAGCCTGCTTCAAATTCTGTGTCTTCCTCTCTCTCTGCCCCTCTCCTGCTTGTGCTCGGTCTCTGTCTCTCAAAAAATGAATAAAAACGTTAAAAAATTAAAAAAGAAAAGAAAAGAAAAAGAAGACAGCTCTGGGCTGGGAGATCATATTTACAATTCTCCATTGAAAAAGGCATCTAGAATATATAAAGAAATCTTTAAAATTCTTAAGGAAAACAACTCAAGTGTAAATGTGCAAAGGATGCGATAGACAAGTCCTAGAAGAGCAAACTGAAATGGCCAGTAAATATTTGAAAAATAAAGAGACTCACCAGTGGTCGAGGAAGTGGTAATAAAAACCATTATGATTTCCCATTTGACACCGAGTAGACTGACAAAAAGGGTTAAGCTTTACAATACTAGAACACTGAAAGAGTAACTTTGTGAAGCAGCTGGGTAAGAACAAAGCCAGTGAAGGTACATGCACTCTCTGACCCAGCCAGTCAGTCCACTCTGAGGATCTACTCTGGAGAAATTCTTGCACATACGAACATAGAGGCAGGGTAAAGGGTGCTCACTGTGACCTTTTTTTAAAAAGCAAAAATTGAAAACAACCTAAATTTCCTAGGAATGGATACATAAATCAGGTTATTGTGCATCCATTAACATGAATAGGCTATACTTACATGTATGAACACAGATAAATCTCAAAAATATATCATTGCTCTGTTGTTTCTTTTAGGGAGGGAAACAGGGTGACTAGCAGTCAGAGATGAGAGGAAGATTTTTGCTTTTTCATGCTTTTGGAACTTAAATTTTGCACCTGGTAAACATATATTTAAATAATTTAAATATTTAATAATTTAAATAATTTAAAATAACTTATTTAATTTAAATAATTGAAAAAATAATAGAAAAATAATTTTAAAAATTTAAAAATAAATTAAAATATATTTTCATAATTTAAAAATATACTTTTAAGAATAATTTAGAAATTGTTTAATTTAAAAATAATTTAATTTGTTTATAAAATTTTTATTTAAATACTTTTTAAAAATGTTGACTAATTGCATGGTTGCAGAGGCTGGTATAGGATCAACCATTTTTAAAAAGTTTTAAAGAAGAACAGCCAGCTTATTTCTGCTCCCCATATTGTTTCAGCAACTCACCCTGCTTGCAGTTTAACTCAGATGAGTCCAGACTTGCCCCGCTGTTTCTAAACCCGAGCCACCCATGGCATTGGCTGGGAACCAAAGCTCTTGATTTTCTTCCATTATTTGCTTCTGACAATGGAGACACCAGGGGAAGAAAAGTATATCAGGGACCAGTGAACTATTGGAGCCTACGCAAGGGAGAGGTGTGCACTATTGAGTTCTCACTTTCCTTCTACTTCTGAGGGCAAGCACCTGGTGTGCAGAGCCGCCCCTGCCCTGGGCAGCCTTTCTGGAAAGCCTGGCTTCTCTGGATGATCTGTTAGCTGTTTTCCTTACTTTCTCAAGATTGTTTACTTCCTTCTGAAACTTATCACATTGTGCAGGCTGGGTTACAGTGAGGCACTTTGCTGAAATCTATTGCATACATTGTCATGATAGGTATATGAATCAGTTGTTGTCTACAGTGTAAACAGACATCTCCCTACTCAGATTTCTAAGTCCTGGTGTGTTTGAGTTCAGCCCTCTTGTGAGGAAGAACCTACCCTTCCCTGGAGCCCCTCCAACTGGAGCATAAGGCCTAAGCTTTAGTCTAGTTGACAGGGTCCCTGATCATTAGCCCAGCCTCTTCTCTCATTAAGTCCCTCTTCTTTGCACTGATTCCCAGTGCTTTGTATGATGCCACACACAGAGAGAGTACTTAATACATTCTTTCTGAATGTAAGTGTAAGGCCACAAGTCTAAACGTCTAAACCAAACTGACTCCATGGCAGGCTTTAAGTTTCCCCTCTGAACTAGAAGGCCTGAGTTTCAGCTTTCCTGAAACTCTCAGGCAGTTACACATTGCCCAAGGCAGGAGAAACCACCTTTGCAACACCCAATCAGGAAAGGCCAGCGACCACCCTCCACATTGTTAAGGGAGAGGGCAGGAGATAGAAACTATAGATAGGACCCTGTTACCTAATGTTAAAGTTAACCTGTTAGTCGCTGAGTAAGACCCTAGGCTTGCTCTGTGATTGGTTGAATTTAAAGGTACTCTAAATGTTGTAATTGGATCCTGCCAAAAGTAACGGATGCTCTAGACAATGTGTATGGTCAAACCCGCTGTCAGTGATGTTGAATAATTATGATTGGATCACTGTTCCCATGTCACAACTTCTGTAACTCCCCCGTCTCAAACCCCATAAAAACCCTACTCTGCCCTTGTCTGGGGCTCTCAGCACGGATCCATGCGCTGGTGAAGTCTGTGAGCCTGAGCTCGAGCCCGTAATAAAGCCCTTTGCCTTTGCATGCATGACTTGGTCTCCCTGGTGGTCTCTGGTCGGTGAGGATATTGCGATCTGGGTATAACATAAGAATTGGCTGGGAGTGCTTGGGTGACTCAGTCAGTTAAGTGTCCAACTCGTTTTCATCTCAGGTCATCATCTCACAGTCATGAGATCGTGCCCCTTATTGGGCTCTACGTGAGGTATGGAGCCTGTTTGGGATTCTCTCTCTCCCTCTTTCTCTGCCCTTCCTCTGCTCATGCTCTTGCTCGCTCGCTCTCTCTCAAAAAAAAAAAAAAAAAAAATTGCCCAGACCTGGACATTCCACCTTCTTCTATATTGTATAAAAACCCTTCCTTAGCGTCTGTTTCTCAGGTGTTCTGAGATTTGGCTTCCCCACGTCAGCTCAAGGAATGGAAAGTCTCAACATTTATACCTTGTACCTCCTATGGGTGGTGGTGAGGGGGAATAGTCTTAAGTCATTTTGTGGCATTAGTAGTATCCTTGAACAACTTTCTGAGTTAAATTGGGAGAGAAAAGTCTCAGAAAGAAAGGTTTATACTACACCTAGACCCCCCATGGGTGGCCGGACTAGCCTAGGAAGGAGAAGCATCAGGCGAAGGAAGGAGAAAAGAGCTGAGGTGATGGGGTCATGGAAACCTGCCACTGCTTGGGCCTACATCTCGAGGTTCTCAGAGAGAATCTCTCTGCTGCATGCATTTCAAATGCATACAGACCCTTGGCAAACAGTTCAAAGATCTTGCCTTTAACTGAATAAAAAAACTTCTTGGTGGCCCTAGAGCAGGCTCCCAGCCATGGACTAGGGGGACCCTGTTAGATCATAGGTATTTATAGAACAGCAAGGTGGAGAAGTAAAATGACAGGCTTGTGGCTTTTCCTGCTAACCCTTCAGCTGCCACCACCTGAGGACTTGGTGGGGTGGGGTGGGTAGATTTCTTCTGTAAGGGTCAGGTCTAGTTGCATGTTTCATCCTGGTGATAAGACTAGCAGTGTCCCATTATATTCAGGTTGCAAATCGGAGGTACACAGTATCACTACAGAGTCTACCTTAGCAGATGATTTTTTTTGTATAGGGAAAAAATAGTTTTGTACATGGGAAGAAACAATATAAGTTCAAAACTTACAGATAAGGATTAGCTGTATCTCTCACCTCTTTAACAATTTATATGGCTATCCAGTCAAAACCAACAGGGTATCTCCCTTGAAATGTTAGCTCTATGAATTTCCAAGTAGAGCCCAGGACTATCTTGGAATGTCCTCAGAAGGCTCTGTCATTGATCAGGGGACAGAGTAAAAACCCGGTTTTTGCAGAGTCCTTTTCTTTCAAACAGAAGATAGAAGGATGGGAGAAACTATTCAAACTTTGTCTTTTTTTCTTGTGGCTTGCGGTCTCCTGCTCCTGCTCAGTCTCCTCAGTAGCCCCCTTGCCCACCAAAGCCTCCCCGGCCTCTACTACCACATCCACCTCAGCCTTCTCTGCTACCACCTCGACCTCCAAAGCCACTTCTGCCTCCACCTTTGCAGATGAATTTTACTAATTCATTTTATAC
Source organism: Proteles cristata cristata (assembly GCA_017311185.1). Lineage (NCBI taxonomy): Eukaryota > Metazoa > Chordata > Mammalia > Carnivora > Hyaenidae > Proteles > Proteles cristata. The sequence goes on along the minus strand of JAESUZ010003282.1, from coordinate 1,992,202 downwards.
TCTCCTCAGGGGCCCTTGGGTGGCTCAGTTAGTTAAGCATCCAACTCTGGGTTTTGGCTCAGGTCATAATCTCATGGTCTGTGTGTTTGAGCCTCGTGTCTGGCTCTGTGCAGCTCAGAGCCTGCTTGGGATTTTCCCTCTCCCTCTCTGTTTGCCCTTCCCTGCTCGTGCTTTCTTTCTTTGTTCTCAAAATAAATAAATGAACTTAAAAAAAAAAAAAAGATCTCTTCAAACAGCCCCAACATTTTCTGGCTCACATTTGTAAAGACGGCTCTTAAGGCTTTGTGACCTCAGTTTTAAAATGGAGGCTGACATTGCTAGTTGCCTGTCCAGTAGCCGTCTCCTTCTTCCTCAATAACCAACTCCCATTTTGCTCAGAGTGGTAATGGCACCCAGTTAAATATAACCACCATCCCAGACTCCTTTGCACAGAGGGGTTTAAATGTGATACAATTCTAGCCCATGGAAGTCACTGAGCAGGGTTTCTAGGAGAGGTTTCAAAGGGGCATCTTCTCTTTATTCTTCATCCCTTCCTTTCGTGTTTGGAGGGGGAATTTCACTTATGGCATACGGCTGTGAAATGGTGTGAATGAAAACTTCTCTCCCCTCCCTACCCTTCCTTTTTACTGGTCTGCTCTCTCCTTTTCTCTCCAGGACAGTGGCTTGTTTCCAGTGTGCATTTTCTGCCCGTGAAATAGCTGTTGATGCTTCCGTGAAGCACTCGGTTGGATTCACCCTCCCATTAAACTTTTCAGAGGGAGTCACCTCACAAGCACAGATGTGACAGAGAGCCACAGGATAAGAGATGTGCAGAGAAACAGGTTCAACAGCAGCAAACTCACTACACTAATGGCCCATGATGAGAGAAGGTGCTCTCTAGCCTCCAGGCCATGGCCATGTTTAAGACCACGGACTTTGATATGACCTGTGTGTGAACCCAGCTCAAATCAAAATTAAATCTAAGTTGATAGAAGATAAGAGGTGATATATTTCAAATTCTGGAGTTTTAATTTTAATTTTTTTAAAAATGTTTGTTTTTGAGAGAGCAGAGCAAGGTCAGAGAGAGAGGGGACAGAAGATCTGACATGGACACTGTGCCGACAGCAGAGAGCCTGATGCAGGGCTCGAACTCTCGAACCATGAGATCATGACTTGAGCCAAAGTCCAGAGTTGGACGCTTAACCAACTGAGCTACCCAGGTTTAAAATTTTTAAACTTTATACATTTATATTGATAATTTTGAGTGACTAAGCATGCTTAAATTAATGCAATACTTATTAGGGAAAAAATAAACAATCTAATAGCATCTACAAACTAATAAAAGTTCAGCAGTGTTGCTGGGTACAAGATAAATATAGAAAAATCAATTGAGTCCCAAACAATTTTTAAAAAGAAATTTATTTACAACAGGAACAAAGTCACTAACGTATAGAAGGATAAATAATGGGTGGGTGAGGCTTTTATGGAAAAGATTATTTTTAAAAAGTGGTGAAACATACTATGTCCTTGGATGAGAAGACTTAATTTTCCTAAAGGTGTCACTTCTCCCCAAATTAACTCACAGATGCAATATTGTTTTCATCAAAAGCCCAATAGAGTTTTTCAGGCAACACCACAAGTTGTCTTTAAAAGTTCAAATAACAAAGAAAAAAATTGGAGAGGAATGAGATGGGGGCTTAATGAAGCAAATATTTCTATTTGTTATAAGGCTATAATTATTAATACAATGCAGTGTTTATACAGAGATTAAAAGAAGAGAAGATCAATGGAACAGAGTGGAATGTTCAGAAAGAGACCCCCTTGGGGCATCTAGGTGGATCAGTCAGTGAAGCGTCTGACTCTTGATCTTGGCTCAAGTCAAGAGTTGAGCCTTGCCTGGGGCTCTGAACTGACAGCACGGAGCCTGCTTGGGGTTCTCTCTCTTCCACCCTGATTGCCCTTCATCTGCTTGGGTGTGTGTGTGAGCACACTCTCTTTCTCAAAATAAATAAATAAAAATGGGGGGAATAAAAGAAAGAGACCTCCTCACATTTAGACTCGATACATGAGAGGCATGAGAAATTAGTGAAGAAAAGATGGATTCTCACCAATGGTGCTGGACAATTGGTTGCTCATGTGGGGAAAAATTAAATACATCACTAATTCATACCATCATCGAATTAGAAAAAATTAGAAATACTAGAAATTAAATTAGAAATTAAAGATAGTTAGAAATATGAATGTAAGAAACAGATTTTTATAAGTCTAAAAGAAAATACAGAATACATTTATAACCTTAAAGTAGGCAAGTTTCTTTAACAAGACACAAAAAGCACAGACCATAAGGAAAAAATATTAATATATTTGTTTAAGTGAAAAAAAATCTATACTCCAAAAGAAACCGTAAACAAAGTGAAAACACATGAATTGCTGAATTCCATAGCAATCCATCCCCTGGAACAAAAGCTATTTCGACAAGAGATGTTTTGGTATCAGGTTGATCCAAGTTTGATTATTGGTTTGATCATTCATTTACTAACTTTGTGACTTAAGCCAAGTTATTTAAACTCTTTGATCTGTTTTTATATATGTTAAAAATGTCAGTACACAGGACTCCTAGAATGATTAAATGAGATAAGGTATGTAGAACACCATCCCCAGAGCTTGGCACATGGTGGGTACTTTTTCCAGACAATTTTTTATTACCACCCATGGAACAATGTAGTGATGCAGTACTACCTGGGAAGATGCTGGTGAACTTTGTAACTTCACCATGAGCCAAAAAGTAGTGTTGCACTATTTTACAGAGGCCACACCTATAGTGTTCCCATCCATATGCCAGCCCTTCAGAAATGTTTGGATAATTCTTATTTCCCCCTTAATCTTTGTGGGTGGGGGACAGCTATTTATCTTCGATGAAAAGGTGCTTAGCATCACTAGTCATTAGGGAAATGCAAATCAAAACCACAATGAGATATCACTTCACACCTGCTCGCATAGCTATTATTAAAGACAAGAAGTAACAAGCGTTGGTAAGAAAAGAATGTGGAGAAAAGGAAAACTTTGTGCACTCTTGTTGGGAATGTAAATTGGTATAGCCACCGCAGAAAACAATATGGAGGCTTCTCAAAAAATTAAAAATAGAACTACCATATGACTTGGCAATTTCACCTCTGGGTGTTTAGCTGAAGGAAATGAAAATACTAACTTGTTAGAAAAGAGAAATGCGCATCCATGTTAATTGTTGCATTATTTACAATAGGCAAGACATGGAAGCAACCTAAGTGCCCACTGATGGATGATTGGATAAAGAAAATACATATATACATATATATATTTCCTTCTTTTTTTAAATGTCTGAATAACATTCCATATATATAAGTATATATGGAATGTTTGGATATATTCCATATATGTATATATGGAATGTTATTCAGACATTAAAAAAAAAAGCAGACTTGCCATTTGTGACAACATGGATGGACTTTGGGGCACCTGGGTGGCTCAGTTGGTTGGGCGTCTGACTTGAGCTCAAGTCACAATCTCAAGGCTCCTGAGTTCAAGCCCCTGTGCTGACAGCTCAGAGCCTGGAGCCTGCTTTGGATTCTGTGTCTCCCTCTCTCTCTGCCTCTCCCTGGCTCACACTCTGTCTCTCTCTCTCTTTCAAAAACAAATAAACATTAAGATAAAAATAAGAAAAAAATGGATGGACTTTGAGGGCATTATTCTAAATGAAATATGTCACAGAAAGACAAATACCATATAATCTCACTTCTAGGTGGATTTCCACTCCCCCCAAATCCTCCCCTGAAGCCCTGAACTCATAGGTACAGAGAACAGATTGATGTTTGCCAGAGGCAGCGTTGGGGGTGGGGGTGTGAAATGAGTGAAGATGGTCAAAAAACATAAATTTCCAGTTATAAGTAGGTCCTGGGGATATAATATACACCATGGTAGCTAGAGTTAATAATGCTATATTATGTGTTTGAAAATCGCTAAGAGAGTAGATCTTACAAGTTCTCATTACAAGAAAAAAAATTGTAACTGTGTGGCGATGGATGTTAACTAGCCTTATTGTGGTGATCATTTCACAGCATATACATACAGTGAATCATTATGTGGTACAAGTGAAACTATGTTATATGTCAATTGTACTTCAATAAAAAAGAAACTAAAGTTTTCCTTCCATAATACTAAGATTGAAATTAAATTCAGATCAACATTGAAATTCTAAGCAGAAATTAGAGTTGGAGGCTTAACTTGGCATAACATTAAATCTTGATATTTAGATTTTCTCGGCCTCATTTTTCTTATAGGGGAAATAGGAGTGACAATGATACCCCATGATGATAAGGGATCAGAGCTTCAACCTAATATAGGAATTTCAGAATAATAATTTCTTTCTTTATTTTTACATTTTATTTTATTTTTTTAAAGTATACTGCCTTTAATATTTGTAATATTGAACATAATTTTTTTTTTTTACAAATAGTTTATTGTCAAGTTGGTTTCCATATAACACTCAGTGCTCATCCCCACAAGTGCCCTCCTCCATGCCCACCACCCCCTCTTCCCCCACACCCATCAGCCCTCAGTTTGTTCTCAGCATTCAAGAGTCTCTCATGGTTTGCAGAATAATAATTTCATTATCTGTGTCCAAGAGGTTTGGTCTTACACTTAAGACTCGATGAGGGAAGCGAGTGAGCCTTCTGTCTCTCCTTGATTTTCTTCTCAATCTAGAGCTTGTGCTTGGTTTAAGAGGAGAACTGGCCTACCCTGGCCTGTGGCTACTATGGCCCACAGTAGCCTTTTCCCACCACTTCAAAGGCACTGTCAGGAAGTCCATGTGCATCATGTTGTCAGTAGGACCTGCCTCAGAACAGGCATCCAACAGATGGGGCTGTCCTGGGAACACGTGGCAGAGAGCAGACAAGCAGAAGAGCCTGCTCTGGAAGGTTCTACCTGTAGGTGGGGGGATTGGCTCCTCTATATGAGAAAATGAAGCTATGTGATTGAACTTCCCAAAATGTTATTCTGGGAGATGCAGAGAAGTTAAGTTTATTACTTTGGGGTTAGGGAATGCCTTCTATTTCAAATCTTATATTTCATCTTGACTTCTAATTGACCCAAGGGATCATTGTTAACCACGTTCCTGTTCTATAACATTATTTATTACTGTAACCTACAGCTTAGGGCATTTATTTGGGATAGAAAATGTCACCAAAATGGTCCATCATGCAGGCACTAGTCATGTGTGAGACTTCCTAGCTTAGTGCCTGGAACACATCTTATGTTTAATAAACTTCTGTGAAATCCAAGTCACTGTAATGTTAAAGATTCTGTTTGAAATTGCTATAAATATTTTCAACATATAATCGTGGGGAAAATGGTACAGTGAATGTCTACACACCCTTTATCTAGATTAAACAGTTAACAAATTTGCCATATTTTCTTTTTTATTTTTGTGGGGTTTTTTTTGCATTTTTATTGGTTCTTTTATTTTATTTTTAATTTTTATGTTTTATTTATTTCTGAGAAAGAGAGAGACAGGGTGAGCAGGGGAGGGTCAGAGAGAGAGGGAGACACAGAATCCGAAGCAGCCTCCAGGCTCTGAGCTGGCAGTCAGCACAGAGCCCGACGCGGGGCTTGAACCCACGAACCGTGAGATCATGACCTGAGCCGAAGTCAGATGCTTAACCGACTGAGCCACCCAGGCACCCCTTATTGGTTCTTTTAAAGTTTTTTACATTTTAATTCCAATTGGTTAACACAGAGTTCTACTAGTTTCAGGTGTACAATATAGTGATTCAACACTTGCACACAACACCTGGTGCTCATCACAGCAAGTGCACTTCTTAATCCCATCACCTATTTCACCTATCCTTCCATTCTCCCCGACCATATTTTCTTTTTTAAATGTCATTTAAAAAGTAATTTGTGCCCTGAAATTTGTTCCAAATGAGAAAAGACTTGGAATAAAGCGTGAGTTGGCTTTCACAGTCACAGCAACAGATGTTTTCCTGTGACACACCAGTGGGCTCTCCAGTAAGCCCACCACAAACATGTGAGACCACATGCTGGGAACGTCAAGGGAGGCTTCTCACACTTCGCTCGCTCGGTACAGAGAGAAGGAAGCTAAGGAGGAGGGGCCTGTGGTCACTGTTCTGATAATGTGTCAAACATAAGTCACATTTTTTACTATTTTTTATGTTAGAGAAATCTACTTCCATCAGAACTAAGGCTTTTATTTTTTTAAAGAAGGTTCCACACCCAGCATGGACCCCAATGAAGGGACTGAACTCATGAAGCTGAGATCAAGACCTGAGCTGAGATCAAGAGTTGGACTCTTGACCAACTGAGCTAGCCAAGTGCCCTGTGCCAAGGCTTTCCTGCATAGTGAAAGTTTGCATATAACCCTCCACTTTCATTAAAAACAATGAATGAATACAAAGCCCACACTGATGAGGAAACCTTTCAAAGAGGGGACAATGAAGGAATTTCTTCCACTGGGGCCTATTTTCCATTCCTTTTGTACCAGGGGTTCCGAGGAGAATTCAAACGTATAAACTTCTTCCTCCAGCCTGATGACCCGCAAATCTAGAGCTCCAGCCCGGTCTTCTCTCCCCAGCTGAGACTGATAATCCTAATTGATGTCTAGTACCTTCACCTAAATGCCCCATGGGCCTGTCAAACTCAGGGGTCCCAAACTGGACTAATTATATCCACTTCTTCTCCAGAATCTTTTTGAAACCCCCAGCATTCTCAGATTTAACTTCCACAAAGGACTCGTAAATGACCCTGAAACATACCCCCTCCCCCATTTTTTTAATTGGGGCAAAATTCGCTTAGCATAAAATTAACCATGAGCCATTTTATTTTATTTTTTATTAAAGATGCTTTTTAATTTTTATTTATTTTTGAGAGCGAGAGAGAGCAAGGGAGGAGCAGAGAGAGAGGGAGACACAGAACCCGAAGCAGGCTCCAGGCTCTGAGCTGTCAGCACAGAACCCGATGTGGGGCTCAAACTCATGAGCTCTAAGATCATGACCTGAGCTAGAGTCAGACGCTTACCAACTGAGCAACCCAGGCACCCCAACCATGAGCCATTTTAAAGTGTACCATTTAATGACATTTAGTGCGTTCACAGTGTGGTGTGACCATCACTTCTATCTAGTTCCAAGACATATTCATCACCCTGAAAAGACACACACCCATTAAGTAGTCACTCTCCATTTCCTCTTCCCACAGGCCTTGGAAAACACCAGTCTATGTTTTATCTTTATGGACTTGCCTATTCCATATGTTTAATGCAAAGGGAGTCATATAATATGTGATGTTTTGTGTCTGGTTTCTTTATGTCAGCAGAATATTTTCAAGTTTCACCCATGTTGTAGCACCAGTGATTTATTCCTCTTTTGGGGGGCGAATAATATTCCATTACATGGATGGACCACATTTTGCCTATCCATTCATCAGCTGATGAACATTGGGGTTGTTTCCACTTTGTGGCTATTTTATGTAGTACTGCTATGAACATTCATGTACAGGCATTTATTTGAATTCTCGTTTTCAGTGTTTTGATATATACCTAGCAGCAGAATTTCTGGGTCATAGGATAGCTCTGTATGACTTGTTGAACAACTGCCAAACTGATTTTTACTTGGGTTGCACAACATTTGACATTTGCATCTTACCCTTTTCATTCCCACAGCAATGTACATGGTTCTAATTTCTCCATATCCTGGCCCGCCACCCCCCTGCCCCCACTTTAAAAAAAACTGTAGCCATCCTAGTGGGTGTGAGGTACTGTCTCATTGTTTTAATTTGTATTTTCCTAACAAGTAATGACGTGGAACACCTTTTCAGGGGCTAGTTTGCCATTTGTATATTTTCTTTGGAGATGTGTTTATTTCCCTCCTTTGTTCATTTTTGATAACATCCCTGACTTAAAAGATTTTTTAAGTTTGTTTATTTATTTTTGAGACAGAGAAAGTGAAGGAAGGAGGAGCAGAGAGAGAGGGAGAGAGAAATCCCAAGCAGTTTCTGCACTGTCATTGTGGAGCCCAGGGTGGAGTTTGAACTCATAAACTGTGAGATCATGACCTGAGCCAAAACCAAGAATCAGATGCTTAACCAACTGAGCCATGCAGATGTCCTATAATGTCCCTGACTTTTTATTGAGACTGGACCTTGAATCTCTGGCTGCAAACCTGGTATGTGGGGTAATCACTTACCTGGGTGTCCAGCAATTGTAGCAGAGGGAGGTTTCTCTTCCATGCTTGCTTTCTTTTACTCTTTCCCAGTGGGGACTTACACAGAAAACTAATCAGGGCTGTCATGAATCTGTTGTCTCGGTTAAGGGCACTAGAATCCACATAGTCATCCAAGTTAAAACTTTGTTGTAGTCCCTCTCTCCTTCCTCTTCCTAACTACCCTTGTCTGCTCAGTTACCATGGGACATCAGGAGTGCCAAACTTAACAGCTCAACTTTAGAAACAATACTAAAGTTCATGGTGGTGTTTTCTTGGAAACCGACCTTAATCCTGGCTCCATTTTATATTAATACCAGAATTTCCCCTTTGTTTCTGATTCTTCATTTAAAAATTTTGTCAGGTGTAAAATTCTGCAAGCTGCCTCACATCTCCTTTCTTAAATCCAAGGTGCAAGTAAAAGTTAAAAAAAGTCTTACACAGTTTAACTCCTGTACAGTTCTGTAAAAACAAAACAACTTTTATCATTTGCTAAGTGCTCATGAAATACATGCCTATTTTGGAAATGCAGCAACTGCACACAGCAAACAAACACGTCAAAAGAGTAAAATAAAAATCGTCTATAAACTTACCACTAAGTCCTCTTAATATTTTGGCAAATATCCTTTCAGTTTTAGCTATCTACACTATTTGTTTTAAAAAATGGGATTATATTATAGCTCTTTTCTATAACCTATAATTTTCATCTAACAGTATATGATGACCATTTCCCTTCATGGTTAACTAGACTTCCACGGATATAAGTTTTAAAATATTAGATGCACTAAGTATCACTGGAGGAGCCGGTTAAAATAAAGATTCCAAGTCATACTCCCTGAGATTCTGATTCTGTAGTCTGGATCTGTGCCCAGAACTCTGTATTTTTAAATGTTTATGTATTTTGAGAGAGAGAGAGCAAGAGCAAGCGAGCACACATAAATGGGGGTGGGACAGAGAGAGGGAAAGAGAGAATCCCAAGTAGATTCTTCTGTCAGCATAGAGACTGACATGGGGCTTGATCTCATGAACTGAGACCATGACCCGAGCTGAAATCAAGAGTTGGATGCTTGACTGACTGAGCCACCCAGGTGTCACCAGAACTCTGTATTTTTAACAAGCCCTTGGATAATTCTGATGCAGGCTGTTCTTTGACAGTTTGAGAATCACCTTTCTACACCACTAATTATAACTCTTGCCTGATTTTCCATTGTGTAGACATACCATTGTGTAGTCAACCAGTTATTTCAGAACAATTATATTAGTTGTATTTTTCCACTGTTTTATTAACACACCTAATACAGATATCCTTATCCCTGCAATTTTGCCTTCATGCATGACTGAACCTTTCTTGATTATACTCAGATTGGGTGGTTTTATAAAAGTGATGATGCTTGATAAATGCCCCTGTAATTGTTGAATGGAAGACTGAAAGCATGGAGGCTGGAGAGAGCCTCTCAAGAAGCCATATTGGAGCCCGAGAGAGACAATTGAGAGGAATTAGGGTTTCAGAGGGGAAATGAAAGTGGAAGCAGCTGACTGTGTGAGGCGGTGAGATTCAAATTCCATCTAATGGAGGCTAGAAGCCAAATAAGGTTATACACCTGGGCCCGGCCAACACGGTGTTCTCCTTCTCTAGAAGCCAGAAGAGGGACGAAAGCCATCCCTTTTATTGAAAGCTTCATAGTGAGCATCAGTCTTGGGTCAAAGCAGAAGGAGTAGGGGCACCTGGGTGGCTCAGTCAGTTAGGCAATTGACTCTTGGTTTTGGCTCAGGGCAGGATCTCAAGACTGTGGGGCACAGAGACTGCTTGGTACCTATTTCTCCCTCTCTGCCCCTTCCCCGCTTGCGTGAGTGCGTGCGCACGTTTTCTCTCTCAAAATAAATAAACTTAAAAAAAAAAAAAAAAGGAGACGGGGTAATGCAAGGAGAGAGAGGAAGACAGGGAGAGAGCCCAGGGCATGCGCCCCAGCTCAGCCCGTGGAAGAGAGAGGTCAAGAGGACAAAATGAAAGCATTATTTTCCCTAAAACTCTCCGAGAGCAATGAGACAATTGCTGTGCCGCTAAAATGTCAAATCCTAAGACTAGTACGAGGAAAGAGAGAAGGCATGTGACACCACCAACGCATGTGACACGGTTAGGGTGGGCGCTTTCAAAGAAAGAAATTGCAAAGAATTTCAAAGAAAACACAACATCCTTTGGTCTCAGACAATGGCCTGCGTTCATTCACAGGACATTAGCAGAGGTGACGGCTCAGAGGTGTCACTACAGGACACTGCGGTGTGTGGTGTAGCTTTGCAGGCTGTGTCAGCCTCGACGGAGAAGAGGCCAAGTGAAGCTCGTGGATTAGCAAAGGCCTTGTGTGTGAGCACTTGCGACGCACTTCCTTTTAGGGCCTTCCGGGGAATTACGTAGCAGGAGGGGAAAGGCCAAGACATGAGTGAGGTATTTGGAACCAGAAAGTTCTATGTCAGAAGCCAGCAGCATACCGGAACTCATGGGCCAGAGCTGCATGTGTGAGGCGCAGCCACGAGGCTGTGGCAGACAGGGTGCCTGGAAAGGATTGCTCATCTCCCTGTGGTGTGTGTGACCACAGAAGTGGGTGGGGGAGAGGACATCTGCCGCATCACTTATCAGAAGCCCCCTCATAAGTGACCAGAATATGGAGGTTATTTTAAGAAAACAGCTTTTTATCTCATTTTGAGGTGAGAGAAGCTAATGCCCCCCTCCGCCCCCATTCCCACTGCTCCCCACGCTGGGCACACCGAGGGTGGATTCTTGCCGCTGCTTTCAAATCACCTCTAGTGAAATCTGCTCGAAGTCTTGCTCCAGGTCAGAGCCTGAATGTGGGTGAGGGGAGGTGGCGCAGAGGGGAATCCGAAGCTGAGGGCATCTCTGAGGAGGGGTGTCCCTGTAGTATAGAGAAAGGTAAAGGGAGCTATGGAGTGACTGGGGTGGAAGGAGGGGGACAGATGCAGTGAGGAAAGCAAACAGCCTCGAAGCGTCTGGGTTGGTCTCAGAAAAAGCCCAAGAGGGTTCAGACCGGATGTGGTGGCTTCCTGTTTGACATCTCACACAGCTCCGCAGAGAGCAGCAGTGTTTACCAGCCAGATTCAGATCGCCACAAGTGCCTGCAGGCGATTAATTTATAAATTAATTGGGAGAGAGTTGCCATTTTAATTTATTTTTATTAAAAAATGCTTATCTATTTATTTTGTGTGTGTGAGAGAGAAAGAGGGCATGTGAGTGCAAGCAGAAGAAGGGCAGGGGGGTGGAGAGAGAGAGAGAGAGAGAGAGGGAGAGAGAGGATCCCAAGCAGGCTCCACATTGTCAGTGCAGAGCCTGACAGGCTCAATCTCATGACCCTGGGATCACAACTGGAGCCAAAATCAAGAGGCAGATACCCAACCGACTGTGCCACCCTGGTGCCCCAAAATGCAAGAAATTCATTTAGCAACACAGTACCATTATTAAAATCAGAAGTTAATATTGCTAGGGGTGCTGCCTGGGTGGCTCAGTCAGTTAAGTGTCGGACTTGGGCTTAGGTCCTGATCTCACAGTTGGTGGGTTGGAGCCCCACTTCGGGCTCTGTGCTCACAGCTCAGAGCCTGGAGTCTGCTTCGGATTCTGTGTCTCCTCACTCTCTGCACTTAACCCCGTCGTGGTGTCTCTCTCTCCCTCAAAAAACAAAAAAATTAAAAAAAAAATTGTTATAATGCTATCATATAATCTACAGAACCTCTATTTCTCCAATTGCTTCAGTTCTATTTTTTATAATGACAGAAAATCCAAGATCATGTGTAGGATTTTGTCCTACCATTCTTTAATTTCCTTTATTCTGGGACAGTTTCTGAGTCTTCATATTTCACAATGTGGACATTCTTAAGAGTACAGGCTAGTTATTTTGTAAAATGGCCTTCAGTTTGGGTTTGATAATTCCTTGTGGTAGGATCCATGTTATGGGCTTTTGGCAAGGAGATCATAGAAGCGATGCTGAATTCTATTCCTCCATGACACTAGGAGTCACTCACTGTCAATCAGTCCTATTAATGGTAATAGTAAGGTCATTATTTCACCGTTTGTAATTAATAAGTACTTGTGGGGAGACCCTTTGAAAGTACATAATATTCTGTTACTCCTCAAATGTTCACCTACTAGTTGGGATAGTTCTTGCCTATAAACATTATCGTGAGGACGGACCTAACATGAATTACCAGTGCTTTGGAAGTAAAACGTTTGGAAGAGAGGGGTCAAAAGTGATTCCTAGGCTTTGGGCCTGAGTAGCTAAGAGATGGTGGTGCCAGTGGGGGAGAGTGGAGCGAGGAACAGGTAAGGGAGGGAGAGGATGAATCAAAAGTTCTGTTTTGCACACAGTTGCCTGTGTGATGTCTGTTGGACATATATATGGAGTTTGGGTGGACCAGTTGGAGCACTGAGGAAAGGTCAGGGTCATCTCCAGCAACTTGGGGCTGAAATGAGATAAAGCACCCGGACACACTTGAGGCTCTCTAACGGGCTGTGTGTGCACAAGGGATAAATGACTAGTTACTTCCTTTTGGTTGCTGTATCAAATGTGCTCATTATGAGTTTAGTAACTAAAGCTCTCTTCTCATATTTCTAATTGATCTTCTCTTCAGTAAATTGCATAATACAGGTTTTAAGAATGTATCTTTCTCTTGGAACTCAGTAAAACTATTATTTTAAAATAAAATTATGTCTTCCACTAATATTTTTATTTTCCCTGTGTTGCTTCCTCAGGTGGGGGAAAAAAACCCTGCTCTGGACTGTAAGAGAACCCAGTCTGGACAGCAGAGGGCGCCATGTAGTCAGTGCCGGCGGGAAACCAAAAAGGTGGCGATTGAGAGTTCCCAGATTTCCTTGCCTTTTCTCTCTCGCCGAATTCATAAATCAGAAAGCCTGGGATCTAATCCCCATAATACTAGTATTCTCAACAAACCGTACACGAACTGTAAGGGCACCTGGAAGGGGGCAGGCTGACCTGTATCGTCTTGACAGCAAAGGATGATTGGAGCCAGGGGTCCTGTACAGAGCTGATGAAATATCTATGAAACTATTCCCTCCCCCCCATGCTAGTTCTCCTGAGTCACCACCCGGAGAGTGTTCCATAGAAGGGGAGGGAGATGAAAAAGCCACATCATCCTCTCTTCCCTTTAGCCCTTTCCCAAGCTTTTAAAAAAATTTTTAGCTTCTCTCCTTAGTCATTTTCCCCCTCTAATGTTTTGTTTCAGAATTAGCTGGAAGACTTCTTCCCCCTACCCCCCCCACTCAGCATTTTGCTTATCCTTTAGTTTATTGAGCTCTGGAGAATTTATGCCCTATAAATAAATAAAGGTATTATTATTATGTAGCTCTATTCAAAGAATTAGTTGAAGGGGAAAAGTGACATTTTTCTTTATTTCCTTAGAAATGTATTACAGTCACCATAGCTCTCCCCTAGCCGTGGATTAATGGCATAATCATTCACACTGGGCAACTGAGATGGAATGAGTTTGAACTTGGCATGAATTAATATATTAAAATATGCCTCCTGTTCTCTCTCATTGCCTAATTAATTCTGAATTATGAAATTCCCTTTGAGCTTCCCAAAAATCATGGTCATTGGATTCTGGTGCAATTATTCTTTCTTTGCAATAAAAATCAAGTGATTTAATAATTATGGGCTGTTTCAAAAGAGAATGTTCATTTGAGCATCCTGGGAGGGAAAGAGCAAATAGAAGAGAGCTTTCTAGAGGTTTTATAGTGAAGCACATGATGTGTGTATGTGAGTCCCAAGGGAGACTGCACAAGCCAGCTTCACCATGAGGGGAGATGGAAGGGGCATTACCCCAAGTCTTTCTGCCAGTCCTGTACCTCAACAACTGAAATTTCCACTCTGAAGGGCATGCCTTTGATTAGGACATCATCTTTAGAGTTTCCAAGTTAAATATGAATGAGTCGCTCATGGAGAAAACACCATCATCCACCTATGCAGTAGGGGAGAACTTGACCTTCTATGACCAACCTGCCCATGTCCTTGCTAGCTGTCTCTTGAAGGGAGGAACGGCTACTAACATGAATTATTAGAACTCAACACATTAACTGGGACTTAATAGGTAATGGGCAAGACATTGTGATATAAGTAGCACAAACAGCCCCTTCACTTTTGCTCTTTCTTCACTTCTATGGGAATATGCAAGTGGATTCAAAACCACTATCTTTGGGGAGCCTGGGTGGCTCAGTCAGTTAAGCGTCTGACTTGGCTCAGGTCATGATCTCAAGGTTTGTGGGTTCGAGCCCCGCATTGGGCTCTGTGTTGACAGCTAGCTCAGAGCCTGGACCCTGCTTCAGATTCTGTGTCTCCCTCTCTCTCTGACCCTCCCTTGCTCACGCTGTCTCTCTCTCTCTCTCCTAGAAATAAATAAAAATATTAAAAAAAATAAAAAAGATTATTTATTGAGTAATCTCTACATCCAATGTGGGGCTTGAGCCCATGCCCCGAGATCAAGAGTCACATACTCTTCCGACTAAGCCAGACAGGTGCCCTTCTTTTAATATCTTTATAATACTGAACATTTCTTGCCTTTATGTCATATGTTTTGTGGGAGCCCGACAGTGACCACAAGAAAGCGTGGTTAGGGACGCGGGGATGTGCCTGCACACGGGGCTCCCTGCCTGGGCAAGGCATTCCTGCAAACAGGATGCTCTGCCAGGAGGCCTGCACACAGTATCCCAAGTTTAATGGTCCGCTTGCAAACGAGGGAAGATGCCCTCCTTAGAAATAAGGAGGAGGCTGGAATTGTGAGCAGGCCTCTTAGTAAACATGTTGTGGTCGCTTCCTCCCTTTGCTCCCCCCTGTCCTTGAAATGTGTTCTACTTGCTCTTAATTGGTAAGGGAATGCATCTTGTAGATTTCAGTTTGTATCCGGTTACCGGGGTATAAAATAAACCGCAAGAGGGGCTTGCGTAGAATTGTTCCTCCGGCCGGAGTTGTGTC
This sequence comes from Proteles cristata cristata, assembly GCA_017311185.1. Classification (NCBI taxonomy): domain Eukaryota; kingdom Metazoa; phylum Chordata; class Mammalia; order Carnivora; family Hyaenidae; genus Proteles; species Proteles cristata. The sequence goes on along the minus strand of JAESUZ010003282.1, from coordinate 1,976,982 downwards.
TGTGTCTGTCTTTTGTGTGTGTCTTGTCCTTTGTGTCATTTCGTCCGCAACATGTTTGTTTAATCTTTGTCTCTCCTGCCAGGATATAAACTTCATGAGGGCAAGCACTTTGACTGCACTTGTCCCTGTGGTATTCCCATGAACACAATGGCATAGGTGGGGAACAGCATAGATGGGGTTCAATAAATATTTGCAGAATGAATCATTTATTGCATGAGTGAATGAATAAGGCACACCATAAATAAGCTAGAAGAGGGATAAGGAAAGTGTCTAGGTGATGATAATTATGGCAACATGAAGAAACATGTTATTACATTAAAGACAAGGAAACTGAGGCCTAGGAAGTTTGTGTGCCAAGGCCACACATTTAAAAACTCCATGTTGCTTCTGATACACTAAAGCAGTAGTTTCTGAAATGGGAGTATATATATCCCAAAGGAGGGAAACTAGGAGGGGGGAGTATGACAGGAAAATTAAAATGTCTGTTTCTTCTCTTTTATAAACTTATGTGATTTTAATTTCTATTTTCTGTAGGTTTTATAATGTATTCAGTTATATCATGTACCACTAGTTCGTACATATTTTATTGCTAAATAAATATTCACAGATATGGCGTAGATGCTCCAAAAATGTTTGGAGGCCACTTAACTAGATTCTTGTCCATTTCTGAGAAGTTCTGAGCAGGATGGGGGTACTGGGTGTCCACAGTGGTGAGGAAGACGGAAGTAATTAAGTGGACCGGTGTTCACTGCTGACACCTCCAGCTTGAGTTTGTAGGTGGGGCTAAACATAGCTTTCCTTTTCCCAGGTGCCGGCGAGACACGCCCACTCGCCATCCCCACAGCCAATAGGGGACTGAATTAGTTTCTGAACAGTATTGGACACATAACCAATGGAGGCTAAAGCCTTAAAGAAGTGCTTCTCCTCCGAATTGAGGAGGGGTTTGGCTGTGAACTACTTCCTAATTCTTTCTTCTTACCCTTAATCTTGTACTCATGCATGTCCACACACTCTCACACTTTCAGGATGTGAGAGATTCAAGAAATTATCTAGCCTAGTACTTGCATTCTGTAGATTAGAGATGGGAAACACAGCTCGATTCCGGCAGTACCAGGACTCGGTCCTCCTGATCTCCCAACTTCTGGCTCCTGGGCTTCCCATCCTTCCATGGAAGCCTCGATTATGCCCATTTTCTTACTGGGTAGCTTTTACCCAGAAGGCTGGTAGTACTGGGTCTTTGGAATTTTGGAACCCTTGGGACCCTCAATGAACAGGGTCCCGCTGGGTACATTGACCCCTTTCCCTTCATTTCAGTATGATGTGCTCCTCAGACGGTAAGGCTTGTGAAATATGTCCCTGAAGCTCTGAATGGCTCTGTTGCCTTTATTTCCATACCTTTGCATTTAGCTCTTTTGGCCCAGCCCTTCAGGCAGCAGCTCCTCGCTGCCTTATAGAGCAGGAACCCGAGCAAGTACTGGAAGCGTAATTGATCTGGATGTTTGGAATCAAACTTCATTAGCTCAAATTACTTCAGTTTGCCTAATTTGTTTCTCTATGTGAGCTCTGATAAGCTTGGTTTAACATCTTCTAAACTGTGGTGTTTATCATCATCAATGCCTGCTCAAATTACCCCTGCAGAGTAATGGACCAGGAGAAAAATGGTTTACAAGGTGTAGCTATTTTGTATTTTTATATAAATGCACAGAATGCGGAGTCCGAGTCACTGGATTAGCACATTTATTTCCCTAGGACAGCTCTACTTTTTAAAAATGAAACGCAGCCAGAAAAATCCCTTCAATCATTAATATTCAAGTATAACTTGTTTAAGTGTTTTAAGTTCCATAAACTTTGAGGGTTTTTTTTTTCTATTTAGACATAGAGACAAATCCATCATTCTTGCTTTTCTTGCAATCCGTTAGAGACTTGACTGACCTGTGTGCTTACGTGTTCAGAAATATACATATTTGTGTTTGAGGACAAAATATCCATCTGAAGAGAGGTGTGTCTCCCTATGAATGACTATTGATCCATGCCAAGTGCAGAGAAACTTTTAGCATTATGGAAAGTCATATGGAGTCTCTGGAAGGAACGGATAGCAATGGTTGCTTCCAAGATGGGGCCCTGAGAGACTTCCTTCTATGATACCCATTTATACATGTCCCATTGCACATATTATCTTTCCCCACAATTAAAAGTAAAAATACTTGTCATAACAGTAACCCCAAATAATGAGTTTCCCATAGTATGAAGGCCTATAAGCTATGCTACACATATAGCTTCTAATTTTATATAAATCTAAATACCTTAATTCCAGTGCCTTCATACAGTAGCCAGGTCAGTGTTTCAGACTTGTGACAAGTGTTCGTCCATTGGTTATCACTTTAACATGGAAATTAGATGTGAGAAAGCGTGATTGACACTGAGAATATGAAGACCTACGTTAACATCATCACACTTACCTCAATAATCTTGTGTCCTTATCCTAGAATCTGGAACATCCAGATGTTGTCATTCATTGAAAATGCTGCTGGAGCGATGGGCTCACAGATTAATCAGAGGAGCCTGTGTTTTAGACTGTCCAGATACCTCTCTGCACAGATGAAAATCAACTCCTTTCCCATATTTCTTTGCACTCCATAGGTGTATCCATTTACACTAGAAAGGGAAAATTCTGATGATAAAACATATACTTCAGAGCCTCAATGCTATACACACAAAGATGGGAAGTTCAGATAATTAGGCAAAATTGTCTTCCTTATTTTTTAAGTTATCCAAATAATTGTATCAGTTCCCGACTTCGCTTCTATATCAAGTATCCCTGAACTGACCCCACTGGGTACAAATACTATCGAGTGTAATTGTGGTCACATCAATACACATATTGCGATTCAGCTGGTTTGATAGTCCTCACTGGTGGGCTCTGCCCCATTGAAACGTTCCACCCACATCTCCTGTCTTAAGGAGTCTCAGAGGGGTCAGAGTTCACTCAAGAATGAATCCAGGAAATAGCATGGGCAGCCTCGTGTGATGTCTGAGCTACTTCCCACTCCTCTGGGCCCCTCTGTGCTTATTCACTTCCAAGCCTCTGTCCGAGACCTCCTTCAGGCTGTCATATGTACCACTGGAACTGCCCACCCGGCTCGGGAAACGCTGCCTGCCCTGTGCTTGGGTCCTTGCTGCTGTATCACATTGTCAATGGAGAGGGAAACAGCCACCCTCCTGCCTGGGTTTGACTCTCTGGCCAGGGTCCCACAGCAAAGTGGCATGGGTCCAGAGATGCCACAGTGCTTTTACTTATTTAAAAAAGAGCTTTATTGAGACAGCATTCATATACCATTTGGGTCACCCATTTAAAATGTCCAATTCTTTTTTTTTTTTTTTTTTTGGTTTATGTTATTAATTTTTTATTTTTAAATTATTATTATATTATTTTTATTTGAGAGAGAGAGTTTGTGTGCACATGCATACAAGTGGGAGAGGGGCAGAGGGAGAGAATCCTAAACCAGCTCCACATTCAGCATGGAGCCTGATGCAAGACTCGATCCCGTGACTCTGGGATCATGACCTGAGCTGAAACCAAGAGTCAGATGCTTAACTGACTGAGCCACCTAGGCACCCCATAGTCTTATTCATTTTGAAATAATGTAATAATCCATCATATTGGTAATACTGAATATACTAAACCATATTTCTGATGTTAGGATAATTAAGTGGATTCCCAGGTCTTGCTATGTAAATCACCCTGTGAAGACAATTTTCAAGTGCCCTGTTAGAAATGTTCTTGCTCAAAACAGTCAATAAAGACAGGAAGGAGGAGCAGGCACCCTGGTCCACTCCTGACACCCTGGCTGTGAAGTGGGGAGAAAGAACAGTTGTGGGAAGCAAGGCCAGAATGAAAGGAGAGTCTGGCTTCCGGAGCTTTTCTTGGTGGGGATTCTGAGCTACTGTCACTTCTGAACTCAGACTGTCAAACTGATGGAGATAGTAGTAAGCAGTGCTTTAGGTACTTCTGAGCAGAGCCCTAGATGTTGTCTGAATCCTGCACGCATCTGTCGTGGCACCTTTCCCTGCACCTTTCCATGAAATGGCTCTTGGCTTAGTAGAATCCTGGCACCTTTCCTTCCTAATAAGCAGGATGTGTGGTGAGGACTACGTGGGCCTGTGTCTTCTGTAAACATTCCTTGTCTTCAAGTCTGATAGTTTCTTCTTTATCTGACAGTCAGCAGCTAGTCTCATCCACGTTGTCTGTAGACTTCTCACAGTGATGACAGGTTCACAGGTAACAACATGTAGAGCCTGTTTGGTGCAGCTGCATCCTCATTATGGACTGGCACATGGACGTTTGTGATGGAGAGCACTGACCTATCACAGGTGGCTTGGCAACTCCCCATCTTCTAAGAGAGCTGGGGTTGGGGGCAGCTATGTGTGAACCCTCTTGACCCGGACGGAAGGTTGTAACTACACCAACTTTAACAGAAGATTCCTCACACCATGTCTACTGAGTGCCTTTCACGTTGGGGATGCGATGACTATGGAATGGCTCCATTCTGATTGTGTCATTTACCCAAAGGTGCGAGGGGCAGGGTCAGAACTGGAAAGCAGGGTTCCTCACTCCCAGTCCAGTGCATCATTCAGTATCATTGGATGACATTTCATTTTCTCCTTCCTTTCTCGTTGTTTGTTTTCCTGAAGACTTCAGCCTGCCTTGTGACTTCACCCCAGCACCCATGAGTGTCTAGGAAGAGTGCTGCTAGTAGTCCAGTGGAAAGGCTCTGTCTTTACCATGTCACCTCATCTTGGTACCTGGCTTCGCTGTTTCCTCCTTGTTAGAATCCTCACCTCTTTCTCCTTGGCCCCAGCATCCTTTCTTTTCTTTTCTTTTTTTTTTAATGTTTTATTTATTTCTAGGAGAGAAAGAGAGACAGCGTGAGCAGGGGAGGGTCAGAGAGAGAGGGAGTCACAGACTGAAACAGGCTCCAGGCTCTGAGCTGGCAGTCAGCACAGAGCCCGACGCGGGGCTCGAACCCACGAACTGCGAGATCATGACCCAAGCGAAAGTCGGACGCTTAACCGACTAAGCCACCCAGGCGCCCCTCCCAGCATCCTTTCTTGGTTCCCAGTATGAACCTCAATGTTGTTTCATTGGGCTCTTTTCTCTTGCCTCAGAGTCCTAGTGGGCAGGTCGACCAGGAGCTTTCTCCGTGCTACCTGGGCCTGGGACCTGCCCATCCTTGTGCTAAGGGACCCATCCAGGAAGGTTGGGGCTTGCAGCCTGGCCACGCATCGAGGAGAGAATTGTGGATGTGCACGAACAGACTTTTGAGTTCAATGGTCTTCAGATGCCTTCCAATACCCAGAACCCGTGTACCTCTAGAGCTCTATTCATAGCAGGAATATACACTTCCCTGTGGCACTGAACTAAATTAGAGAAAATGCATTGACTGTGGACAGGGTTGGGAGTAGCTTGATTAATTAGGGCTTACGTCATGCACCCCAGCATACTTCACTGCTTCTGCAGTCACTGGCCATTAGCATTCCGCTCTTGCAAGGCTTTAAATAGTACCTGTTCCCTGAAGGGAAACTTCAAGGTCCGTTTATTCACTAAGGGCTAACATTTCCCCCAGGGGATAAAGCACCAGACTGTCAGCTAGACCCGTGGAGACTGTATTTACACAGTCTTTGCTTTGGCCAAGCAAGGTAAGGTGTAAGTCTGGAAAGTGTATGTGGCAGTGGCGGGACTCTGTGTACGTGTGGAGCTTTTTCACACTCAGTCCTTCACTTCATCATAAATCCATCTTGAGTGATTGGTGGGGCAGATGCTGTTATCCCCATTTTACATGAAAAGCATCATGCTGTCAGCAAACACGTTTTGGGTACTTACTAAGGTTTCTTAATATTTACTGAGTGCTCACTACATGCCAGGCACGGGCCACTTGCTGTCTCATCTAACGTCCAAGTCACCCAGTGCCGCAGCTGCTATGGCTAACCCGATCTGGCGGATGCAGAAATGGAAGCCCAGAGAGGCGTCGAGATTTCCCCAGGACACGAATGATCGGCAGAGCTGAGGTCTGAGCTGTGCACCCTGACTCCAGGCCCTGTGCTGTTCAGCTGCACTGACAAGCAGTCTGTTCAGTATGGGAGCCAACAATTACTCGGTTACAGCTGAGGAAGGCCCCGAGGGAGAGGTAGCATGTGCCATGAGAAAATAAAATAGGGCTCCCAACTTGGTGTGGGGAGAAGGCAGGCTTCCCTGAGGATGTAACATTTATTTTTATTTTAATTTTTAAAATGTTTTTATTTATATTTGAGAGAGAGAAAGCAGGGGAGGGGCAGAGAGAGGGAGACAGAATCCTTAGCAGCCTCCAGGCCCTGAGCTGTCAGCACAGAGCCGGATGCAGAGCTTGAACTCATGACCCCAGCCAAAGCCGGATGCTTAACTGACTGAGCCACCCAGGTGTCCTGTGGATGCAACATTTAAATGCAGGCCCAAAGGAGGAGCAGGGACAAGAAGGGGGTGGGGTGAGGGTGGATGAGAGCCCAGGCAAAGGCCGAGGGGAGACCAGGACCTGTCCCCAAGGACCTGGCAGAGCCTGCTTTCTTTGCTGGGTGGGCAGCGTGGGGCAGCAGATGGAGACAAGGTGAAGGAAATCAGCAGAGGCAGGACTCTGCAGTCCATACTGAAGACTGGACTTGGTCCAAGAGCCCTGGGAACCAGCTAAAGTGGGGATGAGAGCTTCTCAGAGCACATTGTATCTGGGAGCAGAGAGGATGGAGGCACAGAGCAGGGCCTGTGGTCAGCAGCCTTATACACTTACAGTCCTGCTGGGGAAAGAGTGGAGACGGACAGAAATGGGTGAGCCGGGTGAGCTTTAGGAGGTAGAGTTTGTGCTGACACCTACTTATGGCCTCTCCATGAATGCTGGCAGGAAGGACAGAACGTAATGAAACATTTATAGGAAGCACTTCTTCAACAATGAAGCCAGTCCTAAAGGCATTCATTTTTTATTTGCGAACAATATTAAATTAGGATAGGAGTGAAAGGTGGGATGGGGTGAGACCCTGCCTATGGGGATCGTCCCTTCTAGTTGCCATCATTTCTTCCAAAGGAAGGGGACAGATTCTTCTACACCTGTAGAGGACTTAGAAATATTCCTCCTGAGAGGTCAGGGGATCCTGGAGGTGTTTGAAGGACACAGCAAAAAGGGAAGATTTCTAACTGTGTGTCCGCATGTGTGTTTCCGAGTGCGTGAGTGTCTGCGTTTAAAGCTAGTTGGCAAAATCGGATCACAAAACTCCCGTGAGAAGTCCCAGGCAGTGTTTCTAAGTTATTAGAATAGCTCATATGAAAGGAAAAAAATTCAGCTGCTTACATGAACTTAAAAGATGTGCTTAAAAAAAAAATGTACCTGAATTTATTGGATGTTTTGCCATTGGGTAGCTATCACCTGGTCTAAATTTTGTCCCAACCTGGCCCCCACAGATTGCTCTGCCCTCCAGCTGTTATTTTATGCTGGCTAATGATAAAGTGGGTCATCGTTATTATTTTCCCGTAGACTCACGTTTGTGGTTGTTTGGAGCCCTTCCTTCCAAGTGGTATAAGGATCATTGGTTGCAGGTCCTTGAACTCCCCTTCCTCCATCCCTCTTCTCCTTGGCAGTAGCAATAGCGGCTGTAGAATAAGCCTGGAGTAGCACACTCTGCTAGGAGATGCCACCAGGTGCAAACAAAACACACCCAAGTTTGAGGCGTTTGATTCTGGAAAGTAATGACCTATTTAAGACACCAGAACAGAGGGCAACCTATTTGACTTAAAAGAAAGTAACAACATGTGTCAGTGTCTTTGTCAGCAAGCTCTTGCCTCTTGAATGGTATTGTCCTCATTCCTGAGAGCAACTAACCCATTAGACAACTGCAGGTTGCCTTGACCTTCACTGTATTACAGCATCAGACAGGACCCAGTGAGGCCCAAAGATGAGCAAATACAGCACGAGGCCTGTAGAGCCCACCGGATGCCTGAAAACAGTTTTTTGAAAGACTCCGTCATTGTGAAGTTTCTCCAAGAAATCTTATCTGCTCAATTCCTTAATAAATCACCCTGTACTTTCCCAGTGGACAACGTGGACAATATTTACTTGATTTGAATAAATGACTAGCAACATGCATAAGGAAGTTTCTCTTCAAAGCACATCAATTGATTAATGACTCAGGCAAAAATCACTTCACGGCTCTTTGCTGCATTATTAGTCATTTTGTAATAATGGCTTTTTGTCACTTTAAAATGCAGTTTTCTTTATAACTCAGTTATGGTTGCACGTGTTTGGAAAGGTTAGCTGGTGAGTATGTGATTACATTCACCCTGTGACCATTTGGTGACTTTGGCTTTGCAGGAAAAATTTCCAGAACTTTTGGACCGCGTGCCCTTGAAGAGTAGTGGCCAGAGATACACAGAACTATAGGGCTGGGTGAGCCCTTAGATCTTTTCCTGCCCCAGCCCCGGATGCCATGGAGGAGGAAACTAGGTACGGAGGTGATATCAGGGCAGCTCTCCCCAAATCAGCCCAAGTTTCTCAGTTTCCTCTACTGTGCCTCTACTGTGCTATGTTCTGGGGAAACACATGGCTTTGGTCTCAGGCTCACCCTCTAGCTGGGAAGATAGAGCTGGCCCATGCAAACATTTAAAGACCGCATACGGCAATATATCAAACTGAGCAAGTGGGGTCCAGACTAATGTACGGGCTGTGCTTTAGAGCCATGCTGCACATCACTCAGTAGGCTGGGTTGGAAACAGAGCAAGTGTTGAGGCAGAGCAGAACTGTGAGCGCATCATCCCGGGGTACAGCGGAAGGTGGGCCGTACACAGCTTTAGTCTAGGTCGTGTATGGCAAAAGTGCCGGAGGATAAGGGGGCAGCCTATGGAGCTTAGAACCATGGTGACAGTAAGGTCAGGAAAGCCAGAAGTTCCTTCCCCACAGAGCTCCCTTCCTCCTCACTGGCAGCCTCTTTCCGGCAGGGAGCGGTACAGCATGGGAGTTAAGAGCTTAGGTTTCAGAGCCAGATGGGCTTGAACCTTGTCGTGGTATGCCTTTGAGCAAGTTCTCTCACTTAAGCTTCATTTCTTTATTTGTAAAATGAAAATGATAATTAGTGACTGCCTCATATAATTTTGTGAAGCTCAATTGAGATAATGCATGAAAGTAAAGCACACAACACAGTGTCTGGTATAGAGCTATGCTTATTATAAGGATCTATTATTAATATATCCTAATCAACTATGCTGTTAGCACAGTTGCCAATAGCAACGAGAGAGAAAGAGAGAGAGAGAGAGAGAGAGACTGTTTTCATATACTGTACTGTGGCTATTTTAACCATCAAGGAGAGACCTGGATTGTGGAATCCAATTGGTTGTACAACGAACAGCTCTTTAAATGGCCAAAACAACAGATGGCATTAAGGTGGAAACACAAAGAACAGTTCATTTGTAAGTGGTCCTGTAAGTAATCTGTTAGGGGTTTACCAGTTTCTTTTTTCTAGGCACAAAGGAAGACTACATTTCCCAGACTCCCTCACAGGTAGGTTCAGATCACGTGAAGGCTTTCAGCCAATAATATGTGTGAAGGAGGATGTACTCCACTTCTAGGTTGAACAAAACACTGCCTGTATGATTCCCACTCTCTTCGATCTTCCTTCTTCCATGGTCACGTGTTCCAGATGGTAAAGCTACTAAATGGAAAGATCACATATCTCTGAGTCACTGCTTGTAATAGAGCCAAGGAAGGGAGTTGCCCAAAGTTTGCTGAGCAAGTATAAATTTGCATACTTAATATACAAAGTATCAATTGCATGAGCAAGAATAAATTTTCATTATGTTAAACCTCTGAGATGAGGGGAACATTGTAAAAACTTGCTTTAATTACGTTTACTTGCAAACTGGCCAAATGGAACCATTTGGGTTCCATTTGGGAAAGCACACACATGAGCTGGTGGTGCTCATGTTCATGTTCAAAAAATATAAAGACAACAAAATGTTCATACCCAAATCATTCAAAAGCCATGTTTAATATCACTTTTATTAATAAAATGTACAAGCCATATTTAACTTGACAAAAAATTGTTAGATTGTTGGATTGTTTCTTTCTGAATTCTCTGTTATCCAAAAAGCATTATTTATTATTTTTTAAAAAATAATGCTCTAAAGGTGGCATTCTGACTCAGGTCTGAGAGTTGGACATGTGTTTAATTGTTGCTAAAAAACGTGCTTCATCATATGCTGCTAAGTGGCAAAAAAAATCATGTTTCCAAAAAGCACAGATTGATCCCCAAAAAATTGCATTCTCAATAGTGATATTTCTCGTGGTAGTGGGCTTGATAGCCAAGTAATTCTTTTCCATATGCTTCATTATATTTTCTAAACCTTCTACAATAAGCATATGCAACTTGTAAACAAAAAGATAAACAGCCATTTAAAAAGTGTTCTTTAAAATTTATTTTATTCTTTTAAGCCCTTCATCCTTTTACACATCAATAGCCCCTGAAATTACTAGAAAAGGAAAAAGAAAACAATAACAAAAACAGATTATTCGCATAATAGATTTTGGCAGCAAAAGCTGTGAAAGAGGGAGCTTTGAAGGATTAAGCTCTGGTTTGCTAACCGTGTCATTACTGCAAGTTTTTCGGGGAAAGCACACACATGAGCTGGTGGTGCTCATGTTCATGTTCAAAAGGTTCTTAGGCTGAAACAGCAGAAAAACCAGAATCTTTGCTGGAAATACTTAACATTTGTTTTGGAGAAGCGACAGTGAGACAATTTCTCAATAAGAAAGACACTTCTGAGGCCATTTCTTTCACAGCCCTATAGTGGGCCGGTCTTTCCAAGGGTTCCCCCTACCCCATCACTGATCTGCCCTTATGTCTGTGTTGTGGGGGGTTGTTAGTGAGGCTCCTCTGGCTTTCTTAGGTTCTGGTAAAATGAAGATGGGAGATCAGAAGATATCAGATCTTTTTTGTTTTTTAATAGTTGGACATTTTATTTTTTATTATTTTAAAAAATTGAAATCCAAGTTGGTTAACATATAGTGTAATAATAATTTCAGGAACAGAATTTAGTGACTCATCGCTTACATGTAACACCCAGAGCTCATCCCAACAAGTGCCCTCCTTAATGCCCATCACCCCTTTAGCCCTTCCTCCCAAACAACACCCCGCCGGCAACCCTCAGTGTGTTCTCCTTATTTAAGAGTCTCTTATGGCTTGTCTCCCTTTCTGTTTCCCTTCCCTTATGTTCATCTGTTCTGTTTCTTAAATTCCACATGTGAGGGAAATCATATATTAGAAGACATCAGATCCTTTATTCAGCATTCCTGAGTACTTTACCTTTCCAAATTCAGTTTCACGAGTCTTGTGAGATTGCCCCCGTGATTACAGAAATCATAGAAATAGGACTAGAAAGAGCATGAACCTGTAGTTTGAAGATCTGAATTCTCTCACCTGCTCTCGGTGTGACTTTAATCAAGGTTGTTAACCTTTCATTTAAAAAGATGACAAGAACAAAGTTGTCAACCAGGCATTTGTCCACGAGAAAGAAGACACAGGTGCGTCTTGTATTTCGATCGGGGGAGCATGATTTAAATTAACTCAGCACTTAGGCCAAACTGAAAAGTTTGGAAACCTGGAGTCCACTTACTTTTTTAAGAGAGAGAGCACGCACAAGTGGGGGAGGGGCAGCGAGGGGGAGAGACAAAATCTTAATCAGGCCCCGCAACATCAGTGCAGAGCCCAATGTGAGGCCTGAACTCAAATTGTGAGAGCATAACCTGAGCCCAGATGAAGAGTCAGACACTCAATCGACTGCGCCACCCAGGGGCCGCAACCTGGAGAATATTTAAAGCTGAAGGGTCCCTAGAGATCACGTAGTCCACCACCCTCCTCCTCGTTCACTTCCAACTGCGCTGTTAGAGGTGAAGGAAACGAGGCCCGGAGAGGTAAGAGGAATGTGCTTGCTTGGCCTCACAGCTGGTTGGTGTCAGAGCTAGGCTCTGGGTCCTTTCTGTGGTGTCTCGTCCCCTCCCATGGTCCTAAGTCCTCGTGGGAGAGCCAAGACTTCTCCTGTGGTGCTGCCTTGTCTCAGAGCCAGTGAAGGCCTATAGCTGCCCCACAGGCCCCAGGGCCGCGTGAGCCTGCAGCAGGTGCAGGCGGCCGGGAGGCGGGTAGTTAGAGCAACCTGAAGAGATGGGCCTTTTCCACTGGACCTGACTCTGGGCAGTGACACTAGTTCCTTCTCCTTAATAGCTTGACTCTCTAGACTCAGCTTAAGATTGACCTCCTCCTGCCTCATTTTTATCTAACTGAAGCTGGGTCACACAGAACCACCTGAGAGAGTGTGGCACTTCAGTGCACAGCTGCAAAACCATTCATGAGCATTTGCTACGGGCCAGGTGCCGTGTTAGGCCTGATGACCCACCTGCGCTTTCTCGTGTGCTCTTTATAAAACCTCTGCATGTCAGTCACATTTGAGAAGACTCAATCTCAGATGGTCCTCTAGATGTTTCTTCTTAGATTAAACTCAGAGTGCCCCAGTCAGTCCTGTCAATAGATTGGAGCTTGGGCTGTCCTCCCACACTGATGTGATTTAATTGACGAGGTAACACAAGAGCTGGTGGTGGGGTCCTGACGGGCAAATCTGCAGGTACCCGGCACACCGCAGTTGCCTCTGTTGTTCAGTGCTATGTTAGGCATAGCAAAAGAAGCATGTCTTCATACACCACCCACAAAACACAGACTTTATGTTCTGTGACTTCAGGATGGAAGGGGAAGAATAGAATAGTTCTGGGAAGTTCCTTTCTCCATTGACATCTGCTTTGAATGTGGCTTTTCTCAAGGTGCACGGCCGCAGGTGCAATGTGGGATGTCCTCTGCAGCAGTGTATACTCCTACAACCCAGAAGATGTCTCTTGCTAGCCTTGAAGCTGAACCCCAAATCCTCATATGTCCCTCCTTTGCCTTACATATTGAAAAAAGAATATTAGAATGGGTCTCACCTCTAAAACCGTCTTAACATTCAGAGAACTATCACATTATTGAAGGAACTCAGAAGATATTTCCTAGACTATTTGCAATGAACCATTGATGGTCAGTCATCCAGTGCCTCTCTTCATATTTTTGCTAACTTTTTAAGCTATTTGTGCCTGCCAGTGAATACTCAAACTCCTCTCTTTTGTTGTGGCCCAGACAGATGCTAAATAACTATTTTTAGTGGGGTTAAATAGTGATCTTCCATGGGTATCCATTTACTCCTTAACTTGGATTAGATTTAGGAGTGTTAGAATCGGTGCTGAAGATGGTTTCATCTCATTTCCCAAACCCACTTTTCAATATTGTGTATATGAGAAAGCCTCAGAGGTTGTGAGCTGCCTGCAGAGCCCAGCTCATGGGTGGGAGTGCAGGGTCATGACTCTTCAGCCCAGTGCTCTCCTTGCTACAAAGTGCTGCCTCCACACATCTCATGGAGCTTTCTGGAGGAAACCTGTTTCCATTAAAGAAGTTCAACTACTCCAGGGCGGCCATGCCATGTGACGCTCAACCCTGGCATCCGGAGAGTCCACGTGGAGAACTCAAGCCCCTGGTTGATAGTCCCAGTGGGTCTCAGCTGCCAGCAAAGACCAACTTGCCAACTGTTGGACTAAGTTGTCTTGGAAGTGGCCCCTTCAACTCCAGGTGTAGACCATTATCTTGAATTCAGAAGGGGTGGCCCAGAGACATCAAACAGAACCTCAGGGAGAGTCTGCATCAGAAATTAGACAAAGCAGAAGAACAGGGGAAAGGGCCAAGGGGAGGGTGCCTGAGGATGGTAAGTGAAGCAAGTCTGGGGGTTTTTCCAAGGGTCAGACCCAGAAGAATTTTTTTTTTTAATATTTTTATTTATTTCTTGGACAGAGAGAGAGAGAGACAGCGCGAGCAGGGGAGGGTCAGAGAGAGAGGGAGTCACAGACTCTGAAACAGGCTCCAGGCTCTGAGCTGGCAGTCAGCACAGAGCCCGACATGGGGCTCGAACCCACGAACCGCGAGATCATGACCCAAGCGAAAGTCGGACGCTTAACCGACTAAGCCACCCAGGCGCCCCAGACCCAGAAGAATTTTTAAGGTTTCTATTTTTTAATTTATTTTAATTTTTTAATTTTTATAATCTTTTCACAGGAATTGTTCAAAGAATACAACTACATCAAGTTCAAAAGCAAATTACGTCTGAAATATCGGTGGGCCTTGAAGCAGGCGTACATTCCAGACTCAGTGGCGGGTCAAGGCCTGTCTGAGATACAACACAGAAAGGTGAACCTCTGCGAAGCCATGTCCATGCTGGGGAGGGGTCCTAGGAAGTCTTCACGAAAGAGGCAGAACAGGTGAGCAGGACACACTGTAGTGAGTTGTTTATACAGTAAATTAGAAATGGGTCTAATTTCTTGCAAGGGCCCATATGTTCTCATCCAATCTTTTTGTTATCTTCATAAAGGCAAGAATTAAAATACCCCTGTAGGTATTATTACATAAATACATATTCAGGAGGCACCCTCCTCATGTGAACTTTCTAATACTCAAAATTTATAAAAAAACCGGGTAAGCATTACCTTTTCCAGAATTTTATCTTAGTCGTGTTTATTTCCCATCGTGTGTGCTACGTGCTGCGTTAGCATAGTTAATACTTGATGTCACCTTAAAGAAATTGGGTTTATTATTCTGCCCACCCCTTGCTTCAGTCACACAGTTTACCAATGTTTAAATATCACCTTTTTGCATTGCTCTGTCACTTAAGAACGTGGTATAGGTCTAGTGTCTCAACAAAAGCTGTGCTGAGGGTGTTTGCCCCCTTCCTTTTTTTTTTTTTTTAAATGTTTTATTTATTTCTAGGGAGAGAGAGAGAGACAGCGTGAGCAGGGGAGGGTCAGAGAGAGGGAGTCACAGACTGAAACAGGCTCCAGGCTCTGAGAGCCCGACGCGGGGCTTGAACCCACGAACCGCGAGATCATGACCCAAGCGAAAGTCGGACGCTAAACCGACTAAGCCACCCAGGCGCCCCAACCCGCTTCCTTTTTTTTAGAGAGAGAGAAAGAAAGGGAGAGAGAGTGCATGCGTGTGTGTGTGGGTGGAGGACGGGTAGAGGGGGAGAGAGAGAGAGAGAGAGAGAGAGAATCTTAAGCAGGCTCCATGCCCAGCACAAAGCATGACATGGGGCTTGATCCCATGACCTGGGGCTTGATCCTATGACCCTGAGATCATGACTCTAGCTTAAATCAAGAGTTGGACACTTAACTGACTGAGCCACCCAGGCGCCCCTGCCCCATTCCTTAACAGAGCCAAACCTAAGCTAAATCATGGAATGTTCCAAGCATGTTTCCTGTATCTGCACCCTTCTTGATAATGTATTGCTTCCTTCCTCAAGGGAGATGGGAATGTCACATCCCCCAATAACTAGTGTCAGTCCTCCTGGGCCCACCGAGGCACATGATCCTTCTCAGACCCTTCATGATCCTCACCCCACCCTTCCTCTAGAACACTAACTCATCCTGATGGTGACATGTTATGTGATATGTAAGCTTTTGAGTAATTTTTATTGACATGGTGAAATGTTCATAATATCCTTTATTTTTAAAAGGATACAAAATCACATACTATCCACAGTATTAAAAAATGTAATAGGGGTGGGCATTTGATTATTTTAATGATTGGCAATAATGTTTCTCTTAAGGGGTAAACTATTCTTGCTTTAGAAAATAACTTGATATGGGGCACCTGGGTGGCTCAGTTGGTTAAGTGTTTGACTTCGGCTCAGGTCATGATCTCGTGGTTTGTGAGTTCCGACCCCTCATCGGGTTCTGTGCTGACAGTGTGGGGCCTACTTGGGATTCTGGCTCTCCTTTCTCTCCCCTTCCCCCACTTGTGCATTTGTGTGTGTGCGTGTGCGTGTGTGTGTGTGCATGCATGCACACTCTCCCTTCCTCAAAATAAATAAATGAACTTAAGAAAAGAGCTTGATGTAAGTCCTTGAGTTAGAAAGGAAGGCTCAGTCAGGGGTTCAAGAGGGGGCAGGAGCCTAAACAAGGGTAGGAAGTGGCTACGGTGCTCTGCATGAAGCCAGGAGCCGGGACAGAGGATAAGGGGGGTATTCCTGGACTGAGGACAGCAGAGCAAATAGTGGCTGGTGGGTAGTGGCTGGTGGGAATTCTCTGGCAGAAGGAATGGCCAATGGACACTATAAGAAAGGCCTGGAAAATGCCTCATTTGAAGCTGCTTGCTGCAATGCATGCCTCTTGTTCCTGGTCTTCAGCTTTCCCGAGGCACAAGTGTCTTCTGTGAGCAGGGCTGTGTGTGCGCACGTGTGCGCTGGGGTGGCGGTAGACCTGGTGAAGAGTGGAGATAGCATTTGTGGAGGTAGAGCATAAGGACTGACTATGTGAAAGTCAACTCCTCATCTGTCTGCAGAAATCTGGGGGACTTCAACTTGTGGAATGGAGTTTGCATCCTTTTACTTAGGTCTCAAGATGTATAATTATTTAGCTGGAAAGGAGAATCCAATGGTCAGATTAGTTATCTCATGCCAGGCGTAATTTTCCTCATTAGAGTTTTCTACAGTGAGCGTTTATTATTTTAAAATCAGAAAATACTCTTTTTAAAAGTGTACTCATTTTGAGCCCCTCTGGTTTTCGCTATCAAGTTGGGAAGGATTTAGCAAATCAATCTCCTGGTGACTGCTAATGACTAATCATGAACGAGGCAGTGTGCGCAGGGGCATGTGTCTTTTAGCAGAGGGCTCCTGGAGACTCAAATTCTATAAGACAGAGGAATATCATTTCAACCAGAGTAGGAAAAACATGATTCAAAACACACAGCTCAGTATTCTGCCTGTGCAAAGATCAATTTTTCCCTTCAGCTAAAGATGTGGATAAACATTGGAATTTGAAGGAGGGGAATTATATTTCACGGAGATGTTTGAGGAGAGAAAAAGAGCTCCCCAAGGCATGTAGACACTTTTACCTGTGGAAATCCTGGCTCTGTTTGACAGAAATGGCACTATTTTTTTTTTCTGATGGGTCTTGAGCTATCATGGATTGTTTCGTTTTAGACTTTTTTTTAATTAGACAGTAGAAACATTGCCTTTTTTTTTTTTTTTTTGCCATCCAGTATGGATAAAAGCCCAAATAGGGTGATGCCCAGAATTTGTAGATGTATGTGTCACAGGGGAGGGGCCATTTTTATCTTCCCCACCTGCATTTGTAGGACTCAGAGCAAAGCCTGAGGCAAAGAAAAAGACACAATAATGATAACATAGCTACTATTAAGTGTTGACAATGTGGTAGCTCATGTTCTAAATACTTTATTTTCTTATCCATTTTTTTTTTTTTGTTGAAAGTTTGACTCTCCGAGAAGCGACCCAATCAATGGAAGGGAGGAATGAAGGACACGGAGGAGAGGGACGGAGAGGGAAGGAGGCTGGGAGTTCCTGTGTGGAAGCTGGTCTGGTCTGTTAAGTACTTTTCTTCTCCCCTGTTGAGAGGTTACAGTAGAGGTCAGTAATTCCTTCGGAATTCGTTTGGGGACCGCTTGAAAATGAACGACAGAGATTCTCCATCACGTGAATAAGGAATGGGTCTCCTGGCACCCCCATTCCTACCTACACATTAGCTGGATCATTCGGGTCGGCCTTGTTTTTAGCTTCAGCTCCGAGGGGATCCGCTGAGAGGCAGGGCGGCTGAGCGGGTTCCCGAGAAGAGGCTGTTCCCGTCCCGCGACACAAGGGGGCAGTGTTTCAACAGGCCTGAGCTTTCCGACGCATCGCGAGCTGTGCTCGCATTATCTCAGCAAAAAGCCTGTTGGACTGATTATTTCAGCTCAAGAATTTTAGAGTCCAGGGGAGGATGCATTTTAATGACTCCAGGGAACGGATCAAATTAAACACATTATCCCGGATTTTCTTCCCTCGCCTGCTCCCACCCGCCTTCTCCGCGCAGTCTGTCGGTGCAGGGTGGGCCCCAGCCCGTGCCCCGGATCAGCCCCTCTGCAGAGCCGAAGCCCTTGCTTAAGAACCTATGGCCTCCGCAGCTTTGTCTTGGCGCAGATCCTCCAAGGTCACCTACTAGCAGGATAAACTTAGGAACCGATGGGATGGAATTTGCATGCCCGGCCACCAGGCCTGCAGCTGTGCAGAGAAAACAAACCCAGACCCCGAAGCTGGTGCAGACTACCAGAGGCGACACGCTGTTCTTTACTTATATTACCTCTGATTCCCTGTTATTAGCCTTACAAGAATAGTAGTATTGTCGTGTGGTAGATGAGGAAATAGGTTAAAAGCCCGTTCCCAAGGTCATGAAACTATTAAGTGCTGAGCTGGGATTCACACCAGAATGTCTGGTCCCAAAGCCTGGAGCAGGCATAGCATGTCCCCAGAGCTAAGCCCCACTTCTCTTACCCTTGTAAGTATCCCGTGACACTTGACCAGAACATGAGGTCACACATTAAAAGGCTTCCAGAGTGGGGGTGGGGATGCTGTTGCAGAGCATCAGGCTTCTTACTGCATCTTGAGTGTGAACTTCAAGTTCTATTTATTCTCTATCCTGTGCAGCTCTTAGAATCACCTGGCATTTAATGAGTGCTCACTGCTGCCCAGGACAACTTAATTGGATTTAATTAAATTCGTGGCCCCTTGGGTTCTTTGGCAGATTTGACAGATTTACTCATGATTTTAAAGAAGTTTGTTTCTGTCTCACCTTTAAATAGAAGTTATTTCTTGTTAAAACACTTCCTGAAACCCACAAGTAAGTCTTGTAATTGCTTTCTCAGCTTTCTTCTCACTGATAAGATACGAGTGATTTTTTTTTAAGGGGAGCACTAACTAATCAATCAAAACAAACCACTGTAATCTGATTTTAGAGCAATCTGCACGATAAGTGTTGGCCAAGGAGAAATAATTTCCTATCCTGGTGGGATAATATGCAAATGAAATTTCAACTCCAGGCTCCCTCGCCTCACAGAATGTCAGAGAAGGAAGTGCCAAGCAGAATGTGTTTATGAATGGGCAAGCCAGTGGTGTTATATTTTCTTTTAGGTTATTCTCGTTCTCGTTTTCGTAAAGAACAAAACAGCTCAAACATTTCTAAATATTTCACTCCATATGACCTGAGTTCCAAACTTAAAAATATCTACCCACTGCGCACAGAAAAGGTTTTTAAAAGAGAAATAATTGATTTTATTGGACAATTTCTTCAGGAAAGTTTTGCCAGGGGTAAAATCTGGGCTGCCCGCTCAGCAGTGGAGCTGTGTTTACATGAAGGCTGGACAGTTATCATATTAGCCATGTCATGGACAATATTGTCCTTGGTGGAAAGTTGGACCAAAGTCGGACTCCTTACAAGATCCTTGTAAATGAAGCACATGAGTGGCATTTGCCTTTAATCTTTTTTTTTTTAATTTTTAATGTTTATTTATTTTTGAGAGAGAGCATGAGTGAGGGAGGAGCAAAGAGCGATGTAGACACAGAATCCAAAGCAGTCTGCAGACTTTGAGCTGTCAGTACAGAGCTTGATGCAGGGCTCCAACTCACTGGACCACGAGATCATGACCTGAGCCGAAGTTGGATGTGTAACCTACTGAGTCACCCAGGTGCCCTGCGATTGCCTTTAATCTTAATAAGATTCATTATATTGTCATGTGAGGAGCCAGGACCAGTGACCAATGGCCTCCTCCACTGTGTCAGAGGGCTCATCCACCTTCCCCAGACCCACTTTCCAACTCCTGCAAACCAGAACGGGCCACAGGCTGTGAATAAATACTTCAGAGAAGAACGAGAGAAAACTACAGTCGTTAAAAATGGGTCACCACTGAGAGACGTGGGTTAGGACACAGTAGCTGTACCTGAAATGAGCAAGCTCTATGGCTGTCCTTACTATCTTGAAAACCAGCTGGTACATGACAGATGCAATCCTCTAATTCTTTTTTTTTTTAATGTTTTATTTATTTCTGAGAGAGAGAGAGAGAGAGACAGACAGACAGACAGAGTGAGCAGGGAAGGGGCAGAGAGAGGGAGACACAGAATCTGAAGCAAGCTCCAGGCTCTGAGCTGGCTGTCAGCACAGAGCCCGACACGGGGCTCGAACCCACGAACTGCGAGATCATGACCCGAGCCAAAGTCAGATGCTTAACCGACTGAGCCACCCAGGCACCCCTCAATCCTCTAATTCTTTCAACAGTGAGCCTACATGTGATCCCTCAGGCAAGGGAATGGTGAGGCTGATACATACTGCTTCTCTGAGGCCTGCAGACCCCTACAAGTTTGTGGTCGCTCCTGGATGAGGGGAGGAGCTGGCCCCCACATAGAGCAGTGCCATCACCCTTTCCCTTGCCTGTTTGCCCAATATTTCTTGAGTGTCAACTATGTGCCAGGCAAGGCCCTTGGGATACACCAGTGAACAAGGAAGATGAGAGCTTATATTTCAGTGGAGGAGAAAGACAGTAAAAGAATGAATAAATCAGAAAATGATAGCAGTAATTGCTATGAAGAAAATGAAACATGAAGGTGGAATGTGAGGTCCCATAACTTCTTTAGAATGGCTGGTGAGAGAGGCCTCTTGGAGGAGTGGCCTGAGGGCTGAGGAGAAGCCAGCTACGTGCAAGTCTGGGCAAGAACATTCCAGGCACAGGCAACAGCAGGTTGGAAGACCAAAAGGAGGCAAGCTTGGTGTGCTTGAGAAACATACAGACCAGTGGGCTTGTCGTGTCCGGCGTGAGGAAATGGTTGTATGACATGAGGTCAGAGGGAGAGGCAGCTGTGCTGCAACTCAGGGGTGGTGGAATCCTGACCGCATCTTGGACTGTGTAGACTCAGCCTCAGTCGTACAGATAAAGGGCATTTGTGGACAGCTTGATGCGTTCAGCAGCTGCTGAACCTACTGCTTGATTTGAACCTTTCAGGGAACCATTAGGATCCAGCCATAATTACTGTTGGCATGAATGCCCCACATCCCCTCAGAATGATCCCTCACATGGGAGCCTTCAATCCGAAAAGTCATTTGGGGGAAAGAACCACTCTTGTCCTTCATCAACTCTGAAAACCCCTCAAGCATCCATTTTCTCTGGGATTATAAGTGCAAGGCCACCAGTGATTTTTCCCATTATATCTCTGAAACCCATATAAGGGTTTTCCTCAGAGTCCCATCAAAACAGCACTCTTTGCCAATCTGGACAATTTTAAAGCATCATGATATTATATAGCTCACTAAAGAATAGCCCAGAAGGGGAATGGCATCGATGGCTGGGGTTTTAGTACCTGCTGTAGCCTCAAGCCACACACAGCTCTACCCCCAGGATGAGTGTTTTTCTCCCCTGACTTTTCTATATTATACTTATATCCTATTTATAAAGGTAGGTGGAAGACTCTTAGTTTCAGAAAATAACTTTGAATGGAAACAGAAGGCATCTCAAGAGAGTCCCATTGGGGCTGGTGCTTTGAGAGAGGGGTCTTCAGATACCAGTGACCAGCTCACCCATTCATGGAGCAAAAGTAGGCCTGGACTCCTCTCTCCCTTCCTTCCGCTCCCATCTTCCACGGTGGCAGTTTCCCTGCTTTGGCCTCTGCCCCGTGTCCTGGTCTTGCTCCGAGCTGGCCACCAGTCAGTCCTGCTGGGTCACCCCAAGGTGGGGCTGGGCAGCCCGGAAGTTAATTCCTGGCCGTGCTTCTGACAAGCAGCGTGTTTTTTTTTTTTTTTTTTATAGGGAGAGAGAGAGAGACAGCGTGAGCAGGGGGAGGGTCAGAGAGAGAGGGAGTCACAGACTGAAAACAGGCTCCAGGCTCTGAGCTGGCAGTCAGCACAGAGCCCAACGTGGGGCTCGAACCCACGAACCGCGAGATCATGACCTGAGCGAAAGTCGGACGCTTAACCGACTAAGCCACCCGGGCGCCCCGACAAGCAGCGTGTCTTGGCACACTTCCAGCCATAGCGCATTCATTCGCAAAGCCTCCCGACGTACTTCACTACCAGTGCTGTCACTTGACTAGACTTGGATGGTTAATGGCTGTCCTGGTGTGTGACGGCTATACCGGGTCGGGCGTTTGGAGCGATTGTGAGACCTCTGTGGTGCAGCGTAGGCAAACCCGTGTGTTGACCTAGAATCCTGTATATTCACCTTTGTGCTCTTCCTACTTTTCTGTATGTCTGCAGCCTTCTCCCGGGTTGTCAGAATATACAGATGGAAAGAGAAAGAAATGGTTAATAATATTCATTTTTGTCTGCTTTTCCTTAAAAAAATGTTTTTTTTACTGTTTTATTTATTTCTGAGAGAGAGAGAGAGAGAGTGTGAGCAGGGAAGGGTCGGAGAGAGAGGGAGACACAGAATCTGAAGACAGGCTCCAGGCTCTGAGCTAGCTGTCAGCACAGAGCCTGATGCGGGGCTCGAACCCACGAGCTGTGAGATCATGACCTGAGCCGAAGTTGGACGCTTAACTGACTGAGCCACCCAGGTGCCCCTTGTTTTTGTGTTGTAGTAGTAGTTGTTGTTGTTTGACTTTCGAACTAGGTTATGGGGATTCGAAAAGGAAAGCCCTGAGGGGAGCAAAACGTAATATGTGCCATCAAAGAGATTAGTAAGAGCTGGAGGGAGAGGCTGACCCCATGTCTTCCTCCCCAGGAGAGTAGGAGGGTCATGCGGGATAAGGGGTTAGGAAGCAGAGGTGATCTTGGACACAACCGTGGAGGCCGCCAGAGGCTACATGAGAAGGGAACTGACTGGCAGAGGCACAGATGAGAGCAGTCCCCACAGAGGGAGGCAGAGCACCACACGGCCTCCTGCCCTGCCCACAGCCAGTGGCTCCCCAGCAGAGGAGCACCGCAGAGTCCCGGATGTGGCTGAGCTTTGACCCAAAACTGTCCTGTGTGCCCCCCTCTGTCACCATTCCAGGATACTGGGAAGCTCTTCCCTCACAAAATAGAGTGAGGGCCCTGAATTTACAGAGGGGTAGTGATGTAGGAAAGAACAAGCACAGACAACAACAACAGCCAAAATGGAGACCAGCGTGTTGCAGGGCAGTGGGGGAAATAAACCTTATTACCCACTTTATGTGACCGGTTGTGATTGTCATCAGCACAGGAGGGTGATTGAGCTTACGGGATTCCAATATCCTTCGCCCCGACGTTTGGAGTACAATCCAGGAGCGTTGAGAGGCAGATAGGCGGTCCGATGCTTTGAGTGGGTAGCTTTAGGGCTCCAGTGGCATAAACACGGGTCACGTGGTTTTCCCTATAACTTTGGGGGTTTATTGGGCTTCGGTGCATCACACGGCTGGTTTTCACAGTGACGCGATTATCTTCTGAGGGGTGAGGTTGGCCTGGCAGCTTTCGGCCTTAGATTTTTAGCAAGCAAAGCCCCAGAGGATTTTGCCTTAGAAGCTAATGCCACTTTCATCCCCAGGCAAGCAGCTGTTTGTAGGCAGGCGAGGTGGCAAGTGCCAGCCTTAGAAACAGCCAAGCCGAGCCCTGTGCTCAGTGAACAGAGGGAGCCGAGGCAAGGTTGTGCTCAGAGGGAAAGAAGAATGTTTTCATATGTCAGCTTTTAGGTATAGGGAAGTGAATAACATTTTTTATTGAGTGGCTGCAAATCTGTAGTCCAAGACTTTAAAAAGCAAAAGAAACTGTACTCTAAAATCATTTATGTGTGAAGTTCTAGCTTGAAAAGGATGTGCCAGGCATAGCTAGGCAATGTTAGATCAGCCACGCAACTTCAGGTCCTCTTTTATAGTATTTTGAAAACCCAACAAGGACTGTTTCCAGGGATAGAGAGGGGCATGATATAATGAGAAAGTGGTCAACCCACTGAGAGGAGCTAACTATTCTAAATGGACATGAACCCAGTAACAGAGATTCAAAATCCATGAAGCAAATGCTCACCTGGCTAAAGAAGATGCAGATTCACAATTCTAGTTGCAGATTTCAACGCACTTCTCCCAGTGATAGAGAAAAGAGACAGAAAATGAAGGACGATCTAGAAGTCTTAAATAACATTATCAGTCAAGTTGACCTAACTGATGTTTAGAGAGTACATCATTCCAAAATGGCGGAATACACACTCTTTTCAAAACAGCAGAACACATGTTTTCAAACATGAAAGTCCTCAAGACTTTGAGTCGTAAGTCTCCAAAAATTTAAAAGCTCAAATTCATACAAGAGCAGTAAATTAGCACATTTCTAATTAGGAATTAATTAGAAATCAACAAGAGAAATATCTTTTAAAAAATTCCAAGTTAAAAGCATATTTTAAAAATAACATATGGGTCGAAGATCTTATAGAAAATTAATGTTTTTGGAGTGAATGAAGTTGAGAGCACAATATATCAAATATTTTGGAATGCATTTAGAGCAGGGTTTAGAGGGAACTTCATGGCATTAAATACTTTGACTATAAAAGAGAAATATTTCAAATAAAAAAACCTAACCTTCTCCTGTAAGAAACTAGAAAACGAGAACAAAATAATCTAAGACAAAAAGAAGGAAGCAAACAATAGAGAGAACATTGGAAATCCATAAAGTAGGAAATAAAAAATAGAGAAAAACAATGAAATCAAACGCTCCTGTAGGTTGAGTAACGGTTCCCCAAAGAAGTCCGTGTCTTAATCTCTGGGGCCTGGGAAGGTGTTACTTTACAGGTAAAAGGGATTTTGCAGATGTGGTATTTTAAGGATCTTGAACGGGAGAGATTGTTCTGGTTTACTGGGGTGGGCCCAGTGTAATCACAAGCATCCTTATTAGAGGGGGCAGGAGGGGATAAAAATAAGCTGCTACTGATGAATGCAATAGCCTGCATGAATTGCAAAAGGATATGGTAAAGTGAATAAGGCCAGATCTATAAGATAATATACTCTATGATTCATTTATATATACTCTAGAAGAAAGAGAGCAGATCAGTGAATCCTGTGGGCTGTGGGTGCAGGGAAGCTCTTGACCTCCAAGAGACACAAAGGACATTTTTGCCTGGTGATGAGAAATGTTCTATGTTTTGATGGTCATGGTGGTTACATGACTATACATTTGTCAAACCTCATCAAACTCCTCCTTAAAAATGATTTTTTTTCCTTTTCTGGGCCCCTACTGCCCAGTGGTTCGCAGGAGGGCAGGCTGAACCGTGGGGAGGGCGTTCTGGGGGAGAGAAAGACGTGAGCCACTGTGGCAGGAGAAAGTGATGCATGTCTTTAGTTGTCAGCCAGGGACGAGCACTCGGCTGCTTTCACACCCGGCCACCCACGACCACTGACCACTTGTCTGCAGAGATGTCAGCCACCGGTGCCTGGGGCTTTCTGGCCACCTACCACCGGGTCCCCCAAAAAGTGGGGGAGCTCCTGCTGCCAGAGAAATTGAGGCTGTTGTACCGTCACCAGGCAGGTCCCCAAACAGGCTTTTTCTGGGCTCCAAGTACTAAATGGGGACCAGTGTGTGCTGCATCAGCTGACATGGTCGCACCTGTAGACAAACTCTTTACAGCTCAATCTGCCATTTTGAGAACTACAAGGTTTATTTGGTCAAGATACTCACTTGTAATTATTCCAAAAAACTGGAGTCTGTTTGCTGTTAATTTCTTTGTGGTGGCAGCAGAAACCTCTTAGCTCTTTCATATTTGGAGATATAACCAGAACTAAAAGCTAAGGCAAACAAATACAAGTTCCTGACCACCTGAACAATCTAGGTGTGGACATAACCACTGGGACCAATTTGATTTGTTATCTGGCTATTGATAAGGTGATATTAACTGTGCTAATGTTTGGAAAGCACACACAAAAAAATCAAACTGTCAACTGAGAGCTAATACTTGATACAGCAGAAAAATAAAGCAAGCTTTTAATTTAAAAATGGTGAATTTTATTGTATGTAAGTTATACTTCAATAGGGTTGAAATAGAGTCTGCGGACCCTTTCTGAAGACAACGGGGGCAACAGCGCATTCAAATCGTACTCCCTGCTGCAGAACAAGGTGTAGAGGCTACTTGGAGCCTGGACGGTTCAAAGCTGGGAAGATACGGGTCTTGAGGAGCACGTGGCAGGAGTCTTGCCTCTCGCTGGGCCCTGGGCACAGGTTTGGGAAGCGAGGCCAGCTTGCATTCAGGAGCCTGATGAGAGAATTTTCCAGCTGAGACTAGTGTGAGCTAAGGGAGAAAGCTTCCGGAGGAGGCAGGCTTCCTGGGTCTGAGTAATTTCAGAACAAGCCTGTGGTGTCAACCTGTGGTGTCAGCCTGTGGTGACAACCAGAACTGTGACGCAGGACTTTGCTGTGCTGGGTGGAACCCACGTTCACCACGTTCGCCGCATTGGTAGGACTGGAAACACAGGGCTTGGAGGCAAATGGAAATCAAGATGTTTTCAGTATGCTGGATTGGAAATAGAAGGCCATGAAATAAGGGCCGGTGCTTGGGACTGTCGCCATTGAAGATTTCTAAACTTTCTTTGAAGGGAGCCAAGTCTCACATTCAATCCTGTTAAGTGCTGAGACAGTACGGGCTCATGGCCTTCCCACCCCTCCCCCTAACATGGTGAAATATGGTGCCACAATGGCCACATGCTTCCAAGAAAGACATAGGATGACCAGCATCATGGCAACCCTGCAGTCAAGGAGTCTGTCCATTTCGGTGTATTTATCCCCTCTCGTATTTCACCGAATCTTTGCTATGGCCTTTGGCAACAGTAAGTAGAGGGTTCTGGGAATATAAAATTTTGCCTGAGATACCTGCTAACTGCTAAGGATTGACGTGTTTCTAAAACAAAGGGGTTTGGGTCTGGTACTTTGATAATCATTAGTATTCTCTTCGATCTCCTCAACAGTGAGGCACATAGGAGGACAGCTGAAGGTTCTAACTCCTTACCTCAAGGTCGTTACAGAATGATTTCTGTTCCCGTGGAAGGGAACTCACCTGCAGCTACTAAAAGAACCACAGTCCTGCCTAAATATGGGGATTCCTCTAGATGGACTCAGGAGGACTCAGAAGAATAAGAAATTAGGGAGGATGGAATTTGGGACTTACATTCTTTTGGCTTTGAACACAAAGGCAAGATGGTTTGATTTTGGACTTTAATATTCAGGGAATTTGATTTTGAAGTTGTGATTTCAACCTGGGGAAATTTGTGATGGAGAAGGTTTAAACTCAAATTTGGAATTTTTAAAAATTATTAACATATTATTGGTATATCTTTTTTCATGTTTGTTTGTTTATTTATTTATTTTGAGAGGGAGGGGGGAAGGGGCAGAGAGAGAGAGGAGAGAGAGAATCCCAAGCAGGCTTTTACACTATCAGCCAAGAGCCTGATGTGGGTCTCCATGCCACGAACTGCGAGATCACCACCTGAGCCCAAATCAAGAGACAGGCGCTTAGCCAACTACCCACCCGGGTGCCCCTGGAATATCTTAATGTTGCCGTTTAGTTTCACTGAAGAATCTCTAATGAGCTCTTTTGGACAGTGTGGCTGGACCTAATTTAGGATGGGAAATAGAATAAGGAGTGTTCTAGTCAGTATGGCTTTGAGTTTTAAAATTGTTATGACCCACTATGTGGCTTTCTGGGGACAAAAAGCATCACTGTGCATTAACAGTCCCTTGAAGGAATAGTGGGTTTTCTCAACCCAATGGGTTAAGAAATAAAACAAAAAGCTAAGGAATGTTAGGAGGAAACTCTCCTTTCTCTTCTTGATTCCGATGCTTTTCAAGGTGGAGAACCACTATATTAGGGCATGATTCAACCCTTGGGAACTTGCTAGAAATGCAGATTCTTAGACCTCACTCAGATCCATGGAAGCAGAAACTCGTAAGTGGGCCCAGTAATGTGTTTATAACAAGGCTTCCAGGTGATTCTGATACATGTTCAAGTTTGAGAAGCACAGCAGTGGAGAAACTATGCTGGTCCCTTGCCACTTGCTTGCCTATTCTTGGTGAGTAGGGGAGGGGGGGAGGGAGAGAAGGCAGGAGTGACCAGTCAAATGAAGGAGTTTGAGAGAAGAAACTGGGTATGGGGGGCATTTCTGGCACTGCTTTCTTTAGTTCCTTCTGGCTTCTCCTTCTTTGGAAACTGCCTGCCTGTTTTGGCCTATTATTCCCACTATGCGGCAAGCCTGAAGGGCAGGCGCTGTCCTGTCCGAGGGGCTCAAAGCCTGGGAAGTTTAATTTAGGTAACAGTAGTAAGTTTATTTACCTTTCATGTCCATGCTCCCAAGGCTATATTGTTAATAGTTGTTTTCCATCTGTTTGACTCCTGTGTTTATCTCTCAGTTGGTTCTGAACTTGGGCAGGGAAGAGGGACAATTTTTGGGGGGCAGTCCTAAACTAGGGGGCAGTTATGGCACATTTGCCATCCTTGAATTAGGCTAATTGGGCTGTTAAAAGCCTGCTCTGTGAAAGAGCTTGTGTGTATGCATAAGGAATGGGAAGCAAATTATTTCCCAGGTTCTGCTGTCTGAATGCTATTGCTGCATTCTTACATGGATTCAGAGTCAAGGAAGAGATTATTATTCGCATTATAGGCTGGAGGCACTCCATCAGAAATTAATCAAGAATAAGAAGTGACATGGGGCGCCTGGGTGGCTTAGTCGGTTAAGCGTCCGACTTTCGCTTAGGTCATGATCTCGCGGTTCGTGGGTTTTAGCCCCACGTCGGGCTCTGTGCTGACTGCCAGCTCAGAGCCTGGAGCCTGTTTCAGTCTGTGACTCCCTCTCTCTCTGACCCTCCTGTGCTCACGCTGTGTCTCTCTCTCTCCTAGAAATAAATAAAAAACATTAAAAAATTAAAAAAAAAAAAAAAGAATAAGAAGTGACACTACTAGGTATTTATCCAAGGGATACAGGGATACTTTTTCGAAGGGGCACATGTACTCCAATGTTTATAGCAGCGCTATCAACAATAGCCAAAGTATAGAGAGAGCCCAAATGTCCATTGATGGATGAATGGATAAAGAAGATGTGGTGTATATATAATATATAATATATACACACAATGGAGTATTACTCGGCAATCAAAAAGAATGAAATCTTGCCATTTGCAACAACGTGGATGGAACTAGAGGGTATTATGCTAAGTGAAATTAGTCAGAGAAAGACAAATATTATATGACTTCACTCATATGAGGACTTTAAGACACAGAACAGATGAACAGAATGGAAAAGAAGCAAAAATAATATAAAAACAGGGAAGGGGACAAAACGTAAGGGATTCTTAAATATGGAGAACAAACAGAGGGTTACTGGAGGTGTTGTGGGAGGGGGGATGGGCTAAATGGGTAAAGGGCATTAAGGAATCTACTCCTGAAATCATGGTTGCACTATATGCTAACTAACTTGAATGTAAATTAAAAAAACAAATTAAAAAAAAAGAATAAGAAGTGACAAAGACTTAAGGTAGTTCATTATGTTGTCTGTTAGACTCAGATGTGCTCCCAAAAGTAGTGGCTTGTGTCGGCCTTTGGATTCTCTGTGGAAAATATATGCATTATACTACGACCTGTTGACGATCACTGATAATCAAGAGTCAGCCTCACTTAGAAGAGATCTGAGATGGAAGACATTTCCAAAACTGGATACAGGTAAGCAGCTAGAAAACATCTCCAACTTGATTTCTAAGTTTTAAGATGGCAAACATGTACTACTCTTGATTTCGGCTCAAGCCATGATCTCACAGTTCATAGGTTTGAGCCCTGCTTCAGACTCTGCACTGGCAGTGTAGAGCCTGCTTGGGATTCTCTCTCTCTCTTCCTGTGCATGCATGCTTTTTCTCTAAATAAATAAACTTAAAAAAAAAAAAAAGATGGATTAAGTAAGAAGGCCAAAAGTGATGGCAAGATTCATCAACATTAACACCTAGAAACAGAATCAGATCAGAAATTTTTGACAGTCTGTCTTTGGCTTTTAAATATGTTATTCTGATTGTGTTCTCAAACTTTCTTTACTATCAGTTGTTGAGAACTTAAAAAGCTTGAAAGTCATTTTCTTTTCTTTTCCTCTTTTCTTTTTATTTGTAGATGATATAATTTTGAACCACAAATTATAATGTAACTGAGAAATTATTGCAAACTAGGAACATTTAGTGAGGTGGCTAGTTTCACAAATATATAATTAAAAATAACTTTCTATGTAAGAGCAGTAACCAATTAGAAAAATACAGTGAAGAAACCATTTACGAGAACAAAATTGTATAGAACTTACATGAAGAAAATTAGAAGAATTTACTTGGGAATATAATACTTTCATAAACGAAAAGGCATGTTTCTGGATGAGAAACAAAATTTGTAAAGTTAATGACTTTTCCTAAGTAGTTTATAAGATTAACCTTTTTTTAAAATATATTTTTTTAATGTTTTTTATTTATTTCTAGGAGAGAGAGAGAGACAGCGTGAGCAGGGGAGGGTCAGAGAGAGAGGGAGTCACAGACTGAAACAGGCTCCAGGCTCTGAGCTGGCAGTCAGCACAGAGCCCGACGCGGGGCTCGAACCCACGAACCGCGAGATCATGACCTAAGCGAAAGTCGGATGCTTAACCGACTAAGCCACCCAGGCGCCCCAAGATTAACCTTTTTAAATCAAAATACTAATAATGTAAAACTTTAGAAAACATAAACAGAGTAAAACTGATCAAGGGTCTTTCGAATAATATACCACACACTGGGTACTGGGAAGGCACAGGTGGCTGTGCCTCTGGGCAGACAAGTCAGGAAAGTCTGGATATCCGGAGGCCAAAGGGAACAAACACCTCCTACAATGGAAGACACTGGACTCCTGTCTCTCGTGGAGCAATGGGAGCTAGCTGCTGGGGACAGTGTCTAAAACTAAAACAGAAAGTCATCTTGTCTACAGAGATTAGGCCTCTATCTAGTCCACAGGTGCATTTAATCCATAATTTGCCTGCACATGTACAATGAAATACTATCTATCTATCTATCTATCTATCTATCTATCTATCTATCTATCTATATCTGCAATGAAATTACCTTTATTTATTTATTTTTTAAATGTTTATTTCTGAGAGAGAGAGAGACAGCGTGAGCAGGGGAGGGTCAGAGAGAGAGGGAGACACAGAATCTGAAGCAGGCTTCAGGCTCTGAGCTAGCTGTCAGCACAGAGTCCGATGCAGGGATTGAACCCACGAACTGTGAGATCATGACCTGAGCTGAAGTCGGACGCTTAACCAACTGAGCCACCCAGGCGCCCCCTGAAATTACCTTTATTATTGTGACACTTGCAATTCAGCCAAACCAAATAATAATAATAATAATAATGGATAGAGGGGATAGATAAAATCCTGGACAGGATTTCTATGCCTTTTCAAGTGTTCTAGAATTTGATGACACTGTTACCTTCAGGGTAGTTTTCTCTTACTTACAGTTTCTAGGGAATTTTAAGTAATTGCTTCTCTTTTTTCAAGATAAAGTGCTTTTTAAGAGGGGAAAAAAATGTTTCCCTAAGGTAACCAGGCCAGAGTTAAAAGAGAGAGCAGAAGGAGGGATGAGGGAAAATGTGTGTGTGTGTGTGTGTGTGTGTGTGTGTGTGTGTGTGTGTTGATGTGACAGAGTTGCTTAGATAAAATTAACTGAGTCTGAAAGCTGAAAAGTCCCAAGAAAAGTAAGGAGAGTGGCCTGGGCAGTCCTCCAGAAGAAATGTACAGAAGGCGAGTAAGAAAATTTGGTTGAGGGAGATAGATATGTAATTTCTTTTTCTTTCTTATGTTTTTAAATTTATTTTTAAAAGAGACAGAATGCAAGCAGGGGAGGGGCAGAGAGAGAGGGAGACACAGAATCTGAAGCAGGCTCCAGGCTCTGAGCTGTCAGCATAGAGCCCGATTTGGGGTTCAAACTCACAAACTGTGAGATCATGACCAGAGGTGAAGTTGGATGCCCAACTGACTGAGCCACTCAAGCACCCCTAAATACATAATTTCTGAAATTACTCCTAGACAGTGTTTACCCAGAACTATATCACTTGTTTAAAATTTTTTTAAATGTTTATATTTATTTTGGGGAGAGAAAGAGACAGAGTGAGAACAAGGCAGGGTCAGAGTGTACCTTCTTGATTTGGGAGAAAACTCTAGAAGTTTCCAGGAGGCTGGATGTTGGTGCTTTGCAATGCATCCATTCATGCATGAGAGCTCATAAGGTGAATGTTCATAACTAGAAGCGTGCAAACAAATTGATTTGCATATCAGTGAGACCAGCTAAGTTTTAGTAATGACAGTTCTTTGGAACCTTAGGTAGTTTTTGGAGGCAAATCAGAAGCTTCTAGATCGTTATGGTGCCTTGCAGCTACTACCGAATTTTTGGCCTGGGTTGACTTTCCCCTTTTTATGGGCCCAGCCAGCATGTTGGTGTTGGGGCAGTTAAAGCACGGGGGAAAGAACTCCTGCCTTTTTACAAATTGTTCATGAATTTTCAAGTGTGCCTGTTGGTCACTGATAGTGGCAGCTTCCTTAGACCTCCCACTGGAT
This sequence comes from Proteles cristata cristata, assembly GCA_017311185.1. NCBI lineage: Eukaryota > Metazoa > Chordata > Mammalia > Carnivora > Hyaenidae > Proteles > Proteles cristata. Next base: position 1,944,509 of record JAESUZ010003282.1, on the reverse strand, counting down.
AATACTCTTGGACACGGTTGCTGGAGAGGCAGTAAATGAACTGGACTCCTTGTCTAGCATGTCAGATCAAAAGCAAACAGGCAGGGCTGTGCCAAGTTTAATTCACAAAATAGCCCCAAGGAAATGAATGCAAGTGTAAACCTGACGGCTCTCTGTGAGCATAGGCAGTCTCTATCTGTTCTGTGACGACATCTGCTGCAGAGCAAATCGTCCTGGAGCTGAAAACCAATTTGAGACAAGGCAGATATGCAGGGGTCAGCACTCAGGTAGGAGCTGTCTGTCATAGCAAAGTGTCAGAGAGAGCCTCAGCTGACAAGAGACCAGAGCCACCATGGATTCATTTCTGAATTGCAAGGAGATAAGTATGAAATGCATATAACTTAGAGGGCTTCATAATTAGCAATCAAATTCCTTTTGTAAACAGAACATTGCATTCCTCCTTGCCAGGCTGTGCTTTTTGCTCAGCAAGTCTCACAGACCGAGTAGGTTCTGAGTCACTAAAATGAGCTTCCGGAGATGTTCCGAGGAAAGCCCTGAATCCAGCTGAAAGAGGGACAAACATGTTTAAATGGAAAATTGGATCCTCCTATCTGATGGCATCTGGCATTTCTAATTTGGCTTACTTATTTGCAAATAAAAATTTCTACAGAACTCTAACGGAGAAACTCAACAATAAGGTTTTGTATTTATTCCTGTGAACATCAGCAATGGTGAAAGTTCTTATCCCAAAGTTAATAAAGAGGAGCTATCCTGATTAATAACCTTAGGTACTTTCAAAGCCCCAGGCGATTTCAGGAAATTTTGTGATAAATACAAATGTATAGAGATAGAGCACCTTCTGCTGCATTTTGAGTCTAATCTGCCCTATCAGAGTCAAGGCTTTGGGACACTGAGGTGTCATTTTTATGAAGGTAAAATCGTCAGCAGTGCGTTAGTATTCAGGGTTAGGATCTATTCTGACCTTTTTGCTTTTTTTCCTCCTCTACCTTTTGTATTATTATTCTACCTTCCTCACTCATTCTTGGGAGGCAGGCTTCCAGATCACTCTGATGATGAGTGGATGATTGATGGGGCCTGTCCCTTTGAGGATTATTTTGTCTTCTTCCTTTCCATCAACAAGTCCCTTTAGGTTTCAAATCACAGGCCTAGGGATAATCTCCCCACTCCCCATCTTTACCCCCTCGGAACATCTCTGGCTTCCAGCTTTGTACAAAAGCTAACACAAAATTGGTACAATCACTTTGTGAAACTCTTTGGCCCAGCAGTTCTAATTATTTATATTTTTTAAAAAATTTATTTATTTTTAAGAAAGAAACAGAAGCAAAGCATGAGTGGAGGAAGGGCAGAGAGGGGTGGGGTGGTGGTGGGGAGACACAGAATCTGAAGCAGGCTCCAGGCTCTGAGCTGCCAGCACAGAGCCTGACTCGGGGCTGGAACTCACCAACAGTGAGATCATGACCTGAGGTGAAGTAGGACGCTTAACCGACTGAGTCACCCAGGTGCCCCTTGGCCCAGCAGTTCCATCACATGTGTGCCCAACCAAAACATGCACGTGTGCACAGAACCATGTGTGAGCCGCCCATGCCGGTGCTCTTCAGAACAGTAAAAACCCTGGGGGTACCTGACTGGCTCAGTAGGAAGAGTGTGTGACTCTTAATCTCGGGGTTATGAGTTCAAGCCCCATGTTGGGTGTAGAGATTACTTAAATAAATAAAACTAAAAAAAAAAAAAGAGTAGTAAAAACCTGGAACTAACCCATCATAAGCAGTCAATTAAAAGTTGTAGCATGTTTATAAGTAAGATACAGCAATGAGAATGAACCAACTGCAACTGAGAATGTGAATTACTTTCACAAAAATAATGTTAAGTCAAAGAATTCAACCACACACAAGAGTATATACTGTGTGTGTATTTCAAAAATAGGCAAAACTAATTTATGGTGTTGGAAGTCAGGGTAGTAGGTGCAGGAGTCAGACAATGGGGTGGCAGTCTGGTAGTAGGGGTGGGGCCAGATGGAAGGGAGGTCAAATAATGGGGGCAGGGTCGGATAGTAGGGTTGGGGGTCAGATAGTAAAGGGGAGGGTAAGCTAGTGACAGGAAGGAGACAATGCCAGGGCTTCTAGGATACCAGGATGGGGGCGCCTGGGTGGCTCAGTTGGTTAAGCATGGGACTCTTGGTTTCTGCTTAGTTCATGATGATCTCATGTTCGAGCCCCACATCAGGCTCTGTGCTGACAGTGTGGAGCCTGCTTGGGATTCTCTGTCTGCCTGTCCCTCTCTCTCTTTCTCTCAAAATACATAAACACTGGATGCCAAGATGATCTGTTACTTGATCTAAGTGCGGGTTATATTGTTGCGTTCACTGTGTATAATTTTCCATTTGTATGTTATATTATGTAAAATATCTTTTACTGTAAAAGAAAATAACCAAATACTGAAAATCATTCTGAGATACATTCATCTTTTTCAAAAATGTAAACTTTTCTATACAAAACTTGACCAAACAGCAAACTCAGTTCCATCACTGAACAAGCTCTCCTTGGCTATTATCTCAGTAGTCACTGGTAGGGCTTTGCACTCAGCTAAAAGTATTTCTCAATTGGTAAGGGTAATACCTACAAAAACTCAACAAGTATTTGAGAGCCTATTGTGTGCCAGGCATTGTGTCAGTTATGAGAGTTAGAACAATGGATAAAACCCAGTCCTACCTCAGAAAACTCCTTGTCTATTCTACTTCTAGACTTCCCTACTCTACTGCCTTGCTCACCCACATCCCACACTGTCCCCATCCCACATCATCTGTTGAGCCACCATGTTTCTCTCCTTCTTCTAGTTTCTTCTGTGAATACACCAACTTTCCACCCATGGGACCATACTTTGATGGAGTTGAAATTGCTAGGGCACTGAGGCAAGAAGCCAACGAAGAACTGGATTTCAGATGTTGCTGGTCATATACCCCCACCCATCTCCCAGATACATGGATCCCACCATCATGGCTCCTGTCTGGGTACTCATTACTAACACTAAGCTGGTACCCGAAAACTCAGTTCATACATGTACAACTCTGGATGCTGTATTAGCCTTTCATGTTGCTATATGACCAGTTAACACACCAAAGTAATTTGAAGAATTACATCCAAGTGGCAGAAAACATTCAGCCATCATGCAGATGTGCTCACTAGTAAAGTAAGAATTTCTCAAAAACATGCCTGTTTAGATGCTGAGGTACCCTAGCTTGGTGGTTCGAACCCTGGAGCCCTTGGATCCCCAGATAGTAACCATGTCCTTAAATTATTTGTAGTATGTTAAGAAGCCTCCCAAAAATTGCACACATACTCACAATAAGGTTTACAGGTAAGACAAAAGGCGAATTTTTATGTTTGATTAGAAATAGATAACTTTGTGTGGTATACTTACCTATGGCATATTGATTACAGGTTCTGATGGGCAGTTTTCTGTGACTTTAATGCATGAAAATCAGTAAACAAATTAATAATTACTTAACAGATAGAGTTTCTCTGAAAGATCAGTTTCAGTGTGTGCGTGTGTGTGTGTGTGTGTGTGTGTGTGTGTGTTGTCCCTGGGGTTAATAAAATAATAAAATGGCTTCCTGCTAGTGAGAAATTTGGCAGCTACTGATCTAGTTTAAGGTGTCTTGCCCTTCTGTAGGGCCAGCAGAGGGCGCTGGAATTAAATTATTCCCTTTTAAGTCATTCTTGTTTCAAGGTCACAAGCTAACAAAGGAGAAGATGGCTAGGATGAAGGAGGAGGCCCCTGAAGATTGGAGAGTGACCACGCGGGGATAGCAAGTCCATTTCATGGAAGAGCTTTTAAGAAGTAGGGGAATGTAAGACACAATAAGGAAGGAACAGTTTCTTGGTGGCAGTTGTTTTTGCTATGGTCAAGAATTGCCCACAAATTTTCAGAAATAGACCCTCCCAGGTGTCTGTCCATTTAAGGCATGGTTCAATGGATAAGTCCTCCTCTGACCTCCTGAAGCGTCATTGTCATCAAAGGGAGCAGAGGTCTGAACATGTGAAGTTGTCTTAGTATTTCTGGGCTTGTTTCTTCCTCCTCCTCTCCTTAGTCTTCCTCCACGGGTGACCCTGGCAGATTAGTTTGGGCATTAGTAAGTAGGAAAGGAAGGTTCTTTTTGGTCAAGAGTTATAAATCTCCTACTACTTCCTGCCTACAATGTACAAGGAAGGGACTTTTTGCTCTCTCATCTTGAAGGAGGCTCTGCCACAGGGAGCAATGTCATCAGGGCAGTCTGGACTCCATCATTTCATTTCCTCTATATGACTGATTATCTCCTTCTGGAAAAACTGAGCATGGGTCATCTCGTCTCACTGCTTTTTATAACTACACATTCTACTGATTACTATTCTACAGATTCACATCGAGTTTCATTAGGGCACTTAACCTGCATAATTATAAGAATCCTTGTACTCATCATTTCTTCACATTTTAAATACTCCCACAGTGTTGAAATTTGTTTACTACAGCTGGATACTTGACTTTCAAGCTGACTATGTTTATTCGAACTTTTAACGTGACTCTTTAAAATAAGTACTTGCTGACTGGAACTGTAACTCTTGTGTTCTGAGTCCATGGAAGAGAACCAGAGTGGACAAGACCTGTGGGGGTAGTCTATAATGCTTCCTATCCCATCCCTAACCACAGGCAGCTTCCTCACATGTGAACTCTCCCAATGATGGGGTGAGGGAAGGTGCTCTAACTCACAGAGAGGAATTTCTGGTCATGTTATATTAGATAGAAATCTGCTTCTTTGGATTGTCCAACAATAGATGCAAGTCCTGATCTTCCATTCAATTGTCCTAATGTTTGAAAACCATTGTCCAATTTTCTAATTTTCTCTTTCCTGAAGGTTGAACATTTCCAAGATCTTTAGGAATGTCCCCTATGCCATGAAACTTTTTTCGCTTCTTTGTCATTATGACTGAAAGTTTACATATATATATATATATATATTTATCAGAGAGGGAGAGAGAGAATCCCAAGCATCGAGCCCAGGTTGGGGCTTGATCTCATGAACAATGAGATCATGACCTAAGCTGAAATCAAGAGTGGGGTGCTTACCCTTAGCCACACAGGTGCCTCAGCATATGTCAATTTTTAAAAAATGTTTGTTTGTTTTTGAGAGAGAGAGGCAGACAGAACATGCATTGGGGTGGGGCAGAGAGAGAGGGAGACACAGAATATGAAACAAGCTTCAGGCTCTGAGTTGTCAGCACAGAGCCCAATGAAGGGCTCGAACCTGGATCAGTGAGATCATGACCTGAGCTGAAGACAGAGGCCCAACCGACTGAGCAACCCAGGCATCCTGGCATATGTCAATTTTATGCTTAAAATATTCCGATAGCTTCCAGGATTCCAGACTTTTAGTTTAGCTCCAAGGCTCTCCATGATTTGATGCTTACCTCATCTCAAGTTCCTCCCCAGAGGCCAATTTTTGGTTATTTTGAAGAATTTCTGTTTCTAACAGAGCTCTATTCAGATCAGCTGTTGATGAGCTCGAGAAGTTAGGTAAAGGCTGGATTGAATCCCATGGGGGTGTTATCAGAAGGCTCAGCATCAGATGAGGACTGGACTGTGTGGCTGTCATTGTGCTGGCCGCCAGAGGACATCCTGTGTTCAGTCGTTTTAATACTTCCCTGAATGCTGGGGCGCCTGGGTGGCTTAGTCAGTTAAGCGTCCGACTTTCGCTTAGGTCATGATCTCGCGGTTCGTGGGTTCGAGCCCCGCGTCGGGCTCTGTGCTGACTGCCAGCTCAGAGCCTGGAGCCTGTTTCAGTCTGTGACTCCCTCTCTCTCTGACCCTCCCCTGCTCACGCTGTCTGTCTCTCTCTCTCCTAAAAATAAATAAAGAATTAAAAAAAATTATAAAAAAAAAAATACTTCCCTGAATGCATCATGCAGCCTTGCACCTATGTCACCTAATAGAAATTGTTTCCTCTGCCTGCCTGGTGTTAGTCTTCTCTCTGAGCTGTTTCCTTCCTTGTGCTAACAACACTACTGGTTGTCTTTCTCCAGAAAGTTTCTCTACAGCTTCCCTTTGATCCACTTCCCTCAACTTTGAGACCCCTGATTTTTCTTTTAAAGATTTTTATTTTTAAGTCATCTCTACACCCAATATGGGGCTTGAACTCACAACCTTGAGATCAAGAGTCATATGTTCTACTGACTGAGTCAGCCAGGTGCCCCAAGACTCCTGATTTTTCCTTCAGTGACATTACAGGATAATGTATGCCATATCCAGTGTCATAAAGGTACTGTGGTGTTGGTTACCCATATGATAACTCAACATCTTTTGGGGGAGCAGGGATCTGGCATGCATTAATAAGTATACAAATGAGCTCAATTGTTCTCACCAAATATTTGAACATCTTTTGTTATTCAAAAAAATTTATCCTTAGACCCCAAGGAAAGAATAAATACTAAGGTACAAAAGTTACAGAGAGGCCAATTTTTGGTTATTTTGAAGAATTTCTGTTTCTAACAGAGCTCTATTCAGATCAGCTGTTGATGAGCTCGAGAAGTTAGGTAAAGGCTGGATTGAATCCCATGGGGGTGTTATCAGGAGGCTCAGCATCAGATGAGGACTGGACTGTGTGGCTGTCATTGTGCTGGCCGCCAGTATTCTGCTTCTCCTGTCGGGCACACAGAGAATTACACTTCCTGTTCTCTTTGAAGCTGGGCACCCATGTGTAATTGTTTTTGGCCAGAGAAACACCTGCAGAAGTGATGTGGGTCACCTCCAAGACGACTCCCACTGCTTTAGTCATCACAGAAGTAATATCGAGGTGTCGCCTCAGTTAGCCTGAGGCCTGAGTGACTCCAGGGAGCAGAGCCCCTCGGTTGACCTGTGTTAGACATTCAGTGGGAATGAGAAATTCCTGTACGAAGCCACACGTGAATACTGTGGGGAGGAAGGCCAAGACAGAAGGTAGGTTCTCACCTCTGATCTTGTCCCAGGCCTGTGGGCTTACAGGAAACTTGCTGTTTCAGGAAAGTTGTGGTCTGAGATCTCTTTGTGAAGTTGAGACCAGCAGACCCTGTTCAGCAGGGCACCATATGCCAGACAAAGTCTATCATCTAGAGATGGATGAAGAAGGTTCAGGCTCCCGCACCTTGACTTGAGAACTAGCCTGGGGGTCAGAGGACTCTGCCAGGTGTGTGACCTTGGGCAGGTCACTTAGTTTGGCTACAGCTTGGCTTCCTCATAGCTAAAGATTAGGAAAACATTCCTTCTGCCTCTAAGGAATTTTATGGCAAACAGGAGATAATGCACCCAGAAGTGCTTTGTAAATTGAAAATCACTAATCAGATATAGGAGACTATCGCTCTTGTTCTTCCATTAATATTCTCAGCCTCTGTCTGTTTTGTCGGCCTTTCCTGCTTGCATATGCCTGAGGTGATCTTTAGATACAAGGTAAAGAGAGTGTTGGTAAGCTCTTTCACTTAACAGTGCCTTCACGTACACAGTCCCGCCCTGTCTGCCCTGTTACCAGCCTCCCTGGAGAAATTTCCTTCTTGGTTCGAATAACCCAAACTTCACAAAGTGCGCATATTTCTTAAAACATTTTCGGCTGATATTTACATTTAAAAAATTATATATTCCACCCCGCTAAATGAGTACATCATGTTTAATGAAATGACATGAAGGAGAAGTCCTTTATTTTTATTTATTTATTTTTTTTTAAGTTTTTTTTTTTTTTAATGTTTTATTTATTTCTAGGAGAGAGAGAGAGACAGCGTGAGCAGGGGAGGGTCAGAGAGAGAGGGAGACACAGACTCTGAAACGGGCTCCAGGCTCTGAGCTGGCAGTCAGCACAGAGCCCGACGCGGGGCCTGAACCCACGAACCGCGAGATCATGACCTAAGCAAAAGTCGGACGGACGCTTAGCCGACTAAGCCACCCAGGCGCCCCTTTTATTTTTAAATGTTTATTTATTTTTGAGAGACAGAGACAGAATGCTAGTGGGGGAAGGGTAGAGAGAGAGAGGGGGACAGAGGATCTGAAGAGGGCTCTGTGCTGACAGCAGAGGGCCCAATAGGGGCTCGAACTTACAAACTGACCTGAGCCAAAGTTTGATGCTTAACTGATCGAGCCACCCTGGTGCTCCTCACGAGAAGTCTTGAGTTAACATTCCAAATGTACGTGGCAGAACACCAGAATTACATGTATAGATGTTTTGGAACAGCCTTGTCACCGAGAGGCCAAGTCACCAGTTACATACAACTACAACTTGTCAGCAACCTCATTAACCGTTTGGTGATGGGTGGTGACGTTTTATGCTTTTTCCATTCTAACGTGAGAGTTTGTGATTCATAATATGGGTGTTTTAGGAAAATGAATGGGCATTTTAGTTCAGGTATACTGCTAAGTTTTCCATTTAAAAATAATAATAAGGGCCTCTGCATTAGTACGTTCTTGCGGAAAAAAAAATCATAGATTACTGATTGTAAGCATGAGAAACATGCACTGTTATTTGATTTTGAGCCTCCCCATTTGCAAGCCTCCCCCATTTGCAAGGGGAAGATACAAGGCTCACAAGAGATTAGAATTTTCCCCAGAGTCCCACAGCTTCTTGTGAGGACTAAATCCTAACCCACGGTGACTTGTCTCTGCTTACAGGTTGATCTACTGTCCCTCCCAACCTTCCTGGGCTCGGCCCGTGTCCTCCTGTCAAGTGATCTCGACATGATATCCTGATTCCTAGTCAGCTCCGGCTGCTTTAACAAATTACCATAGACTGGGTGGCTTAAACAACACACATTTATTCTGCACAGTTCTAGAGGCTGGCAGTCTGAGGTTACAGTGCCAGTACAGTCAGTTTTTTGCTGAGGGCTTTCTTCTTGGTTTGCAGATGTGTTTTCAAATGGGGAGACATTTTTCTCTTCTTATAAGGACACCAGTCCCATTATGGGGACTCCATACTCATGACCTCATTTAAACCTAGTACCTCCCAAAGGCCCCACCTCCTAATACCATCCTACTGAAAGGTAGGGTTTCCACATATGGATTTGGGAAGGGAGGAGGACACAAACACACGATAGCCTTTTATTTGCCAAGATATCAGCCGAATTCCCTTTAGAAGCATTTTCTCTGGCTTTCATCCTGTGTTTAAGCCTGAATCCTCACATTGATTCATCATTGGGAGGTAGTAGAAATTACGGAAAATCACGTTAACCAAAAGGATGAAATATCATGTCTGAGAGAATATTTGTGGGAAAGAGAAACACAATCAACTAATTTAAACAAAGAAATTAAAAAAAAAAAAAAGGAGGGTTGTTGGAAAGATAAAGCGATTGCTACAGAATTTGTGGGTTAGAAGTATAGCCAGGGCTTTAAAGGGTGCAAAGCAGGACCAGTTGGCCAGGCAGCGGCTGCCATCTGTGTTCTCTTGGGGCCATCTAGTCTCTCACCTTTGCATGCCTCTGGGCAAATGCTCCTTTCTTTCTTTCTTTTTTCTTTTTCCTTTCTTTCATTTTTTTTTTTGGAAGGCAATATTGACATTATGAGCTGACTTTCTTTTTCTTTTCTTTTCTTTCTTTCTTTTTTTTTTTTACAAATAGTTTATTGTCAAGTTGGTTTCCATATAATACCCGGTGCTCCTCCCAACAAGTGTCCTCCTCCATGCCCATCTCCCCCTTCTCCTCTCCCCCACCCCCATCAGCCCTCAGTTCTCAGCATTCAAGAGTCTCTCATAGTTTGCCTCCCTCCCTCTCCCCAACTATTTTTCCCCTTTTCCTCCCCCATGGTTGTCCGTTAAGTTCCTTCTGATCCACCTATAAGTGCAAGTATATGGTATCTGTCCTTCTCTACCTGACTTATTTCGCTCAACATAACACCCTCAAGTTCGATCCATGTTGCTACACATGGCCAGATTTCATTCTTTCTCATTGCCATGTAGTATTCCATCATATAGATAAACCACATCTTCTTGATCCATTCGCCAGTTGAGGGACACCTAGGCTCTTTCCATGATTTGGCTATTGTTGAGAGTGCTGCTATGAACATTGGGGTACATGTGTCCCTATGCATCAGCACTCCTGTATCCTTTGGGTAAATTCCTAGCAGTGCTATTGCTGGGTCATAGGGGAGTTCTGTTGTTAATTTTTTGAGGAATCTCCACACTGTTTCCAGAGGGCTGCACCAGTTTACATTCCCACCAACAGTGTAGGAGGGTGCCCATTTCTCCACATCCTCGCCAGCATCTAGAGTCTCCTGATTTGCTCATTTTAGCCACTCTGACTGGCGTGAGGTGGTATCTCAGTGTGGTTTTGATTTGTATTTCCCTGATGAGGAGGGACGCTGAGCATCGTTTCATGTGTCTGTGGGCCATCTGGATGTCCTCTTTGGAGAAGTGTCTGTTTATGTCTTCTGCCCATTTCTTCACTGGATTATTTGTTTTTAGGGTGTGGAGTTTGGTGAGTTCCTTATAGATTTTGGATACTAGCCCTTTATCTGGTATGTCATTTGCAACTATCTTTTCCCATTCTGTTGGTTGCCTATTAGCTTTTTGATTGTTTCCTTTGCCGTGCAGAAGCTTTTTATCTTGATGAGGTCCCATTAGTTCATTTTTGCTCTTGATTCCCTTGCCTTTGGGAATGTGTCAAATAAGAAATTGCTGTGGTTGAGGTCAAGGAGGTTGTTTCCTGCTTCCTCTCTAGGGTTTTGATGGTTTCCTTTCTCACATTCAGGTTCTTCATCCATATTGAGTTTATTTTTGTGTGTGGTGTGAGAAAATGATCTAGTTTCATTCTTCTGCATGTTGCTGTCCAGTTTTCCCAGCACCATCTGATAAAGAAGCTGTCTATTTTCCATCGGATACTCTTTCCCGCTTTGTCAAAGATTAATTGGCCATGCATTTGTGGATCCAATTCTGGGTTCTCTATTGTATTCCATTGGTCTATGTGTCTGTTTTTGTGCCAATACCATACTCTCTTGATGATGACAGCTTTGTAGTAGAGGCTAAAGTCTGGGATGGTGATACCTCCCATTTTGGTTTTCTTCTTCAATATTACTTTGGCTATTTGGGGTGTTTTGTAGTTCCATACAAATTTTAGGATAGTTTGTTCTAGCTTTGAGAAGTATATTGGTGCAATTTTGATTTGAATTGCATTGAATGTGTAGATTGCTTTGGGTAGTAGTGACATTTTAACAAAATTTATTCTTCTGATCCATGGGCATGGAAGATTTTTCCATTTCTTTGTGTCTTCTTCAGTTTCCTTCATAAGTTTTCTATAGTTTTCATCATACAGATCTCTTATATCTTTGGTTAGGTTTATTCCTAGGTATTTTATGTTTTTTTGTGCAATTGTGAATGGGATCAGTTTCTTGATTTCTCTTTCTGTTGCTTCATTATTGGTGTATAAAAATGCAACCGATTTCCATACATTGATTTTTGTACCCTGCAACTTTGCTGAATTCATGGATCAGTTCTAGTAGGCTTCTGGTGGAGTCTGCCAGGTCTTCTATGTAGAGTATCATGCTGTCTGTGAAAAGTGAAAGTTTGCAAATGCTCCTTTCATTCCCCTCTTTGCTACCTGCGTTTTTTCTTCCCTTTGACCTCAGGTTATGTATGGCCCCTCTAGCCTTCCCTTTAAAATTCCCCAACAGGGGCACCAGGGAGGCTCAGTTGGTTGAGCATGGGACTTCAGCTCAGGTCATGATCTCGCGGTCTATGAGTTTGAGCCTCACATCGGGCTTGTTGTCAGCCTGTCAGCATAGAGCTTGTTTCAGATCTTCTTTCTCCCTCTCTATCTGCCCCTCTCCCACTTACATGCTCTCTCTCAAAAAACTTAAAAAAATAAACAAAATTAAAGAAAAAAATGTTACTTCCCCAACAGAGTGTCATAATGGCCTTTGTGCACCCATTCCAAATTCTTGGGAGGTAGAAGAAGCCCAGTGATGTTACTTGGGTCAGATGGTCACCCTGATTTGATCAGCTACCACTGAAGAAGGAATTATAGGTAACCAAGGACTGCAGGGCTCCATCTCTGCCAGGAGGTAGGGGTAGACACACAGAAGGTAGAGATTTGGCTGAACAGACAAGCCCCCAAACCAAAAAATTATAAACACATTTCAGATTAGCCTCTTGGCTCTAGGGGCGAAGTGGGGAATGGAGAAAGGAAAGAAAAAAAGGAAGAAAAAAAAGACAGTCATGGCCTTTCATCATACGTCTGTGTGTGGACAGATATGGATATTTATGCACATTTACAAAGCATATCCTTCTCCCCTCCTTACCTCGCTGCCTTTCCTTAAACCAGTTTCGCTGTCTCAGGTAGAGGGTTTCAGGGTGGATGTCAGTGTCTTGAAGTGCCAGTGAGCCAGATGAAGAGAGAGCAGAGTCAAGCTAAAATGGTGTAAGGTGAGGTCTGAAATGCAGGGCCTCGTCTTGTCCGCTGCCCTGTTCTCTCAGTCCCCGGTGCCAGAAAGGGGCCTAGCAGATAGTCTTTAACGAATGAATGAGTGGAGCCCAAATAGTTCATCACAACAAGGATGATGACCAGAGCTAAAATTAGAACACCAGCAGTCAGTCCCCCACAGATGCCCTGTTTACCAACCCCCCCCTCCCCCGCCCCGCCCCATGCCATAGTTGAGGGGAAAGTCAGAGAGGAAGTGAGGACAGATTGTACTTGGGAAGACAGGGGCAGGGCAGAAATGATGATGATATCTTTTTTTTTTTTAATTTTTTTATTTATTTCTAGGAGAGAGAGAGAGAGACAGCTTGAGCAGGGAGGGTCAGAGAGAGAGGGAGTCACAGACTGAAACAGGCTCCAGGCTCTGAGCTGGCAGTCAGCACAGAGCCCGACGCGGGGCTCGAACCCACGAACCGCGAGATCATGACCCTAGCGAAAGTCGGATGCTTAACCGACTAAGCCACCCAGGCGCCCCTGATGATATCTTTAATCTTATATTAAAGTTGCTTTAATACTTGTTCATCTCTTGTTTCACCTGTAAGCTTCTTAAGGGCCAGAACAGCATCTGGCTCGTTTATCTATCCTCCTAGCCCTGAATAACATCATGTTTTCATGTACAGCTGGCATTCAACAAATATTGGTTGAATGAATAAATACATGAAAATTTTAGGGAACTGAGAAAAAAATGGTTCCCCCATTGATTTAATACAGAATTTTTGGTGCAGAAAGTGGACTTTAATACATGCTTTTGTCCTCAGGAACTCAATGCTTGTGAACAATGTAAGAGTGTCAAAAGATAGCTATTTAATTTTTGTCCTCTTTTTAGAAAAGTTATTATTTCCACAGACAACTGTTTTTCTTGAAGTTTGATTTACAACTGATTTTTAATACCTCATGTTGAGTGAGAGCATCCTCTTTGTTTAATTTCCACTTGTAATATTTACTGTATAGTCTGGGTACTGCACATTTAATCAAACAACACGGAGACTATCTAAATGATATCATTCCTGTCCGAGTTTTGGTTGTAGCCATTATACAAAATAAGCCACGTCTAATATTAGCTGGGGCAATTTATTTATTTTTTAAAATTTTTAAAATGTATGCTTTTGAAGGAGAGAGAAAGAGACAGAATGTGAGCTGGGCAGGGGCAGAGAGAGAGAGAGGGAGACCCAGAATCCGAAGCAGGCTCCAGGCTCTGAGCTGTCAGCACAGAGCCTGACACGGGGCTTGAACTCATGAACTGTGAGATCATGACCTGAGCCCAAGTCAGATGTTTACCTGACTGAGCCACCCAGATGTCCCTGGAACAATTTATTTTTTATATTGAATTTGTGACCTGTAAACTTGCTAGACTCATTTAGTAGCCCTACAAGTTTTTTTCTTTTTTTATAGCCTCTGTAGTATTTTCTATAATGATCGTGTCATCTGTGAATAAAAGCAGTTTTACTTAACTGCCTGCCAGAGAAAGACAAACACTCTAACGGAATGCAACCGATCCAGCTCTCACCAACATAACCTTCATGATGTCTAGCAGCCAAATGAAAAATTATTAGATATTCTAAGAAGCGAGGAAATGTGCTGCATGACCAGTAGAACAAGCAGTCAATAGAAACAGACCCCAAAATAATAAAGATGATTCAATAAGCAGACAAGGACTTTAGCTATTATATATTCTCAAGGATTTTAAGGAAAGCTTAATGAGGAGAAATCTAATGAGGAGATACAAGGAAGTCCTGGAAAAAAGAAAAAGAACCTAATGGAACTTCTAGAGATTAAAAATGTAGTATTTCAAACGTCGAAAAAGAACAATTACTGGATGAGATTAACACAGGTGTTCTGCTGGCCTCTGTCCCTCACAGGACCTTAGCAAGGCTACTTTCCCTCCCTTGGATTTCCTGTACCTCCACTGAATCAAAACAGGCTCAGGCATGACTCCCTCCCTCCCGGAGTTCAGGAGGTAAGCGTCAGTCCCACCACCTGCAGTTTGTGTGGCCACCCCCCATTCTGTAACACCGGGGGCTGCTCCTCACTCTATTTGGGAGGGGGAGGTGGCTTAGGGGATGATTTCTATAACTTGCTTTGATTTGATCCCTTCTCTCGATACTGTTTACGTTCAGCAGTTTCCAGTGTGATTAAGCAGTTATTTCATGGTCCTCCGTCACTTCTACCTGAGAATAGAGATGGCAGATTTAAAGACAGGTGCCTCGGCATATAGGAGGATTAGGAGGAACTTAACGGAAGACCATGGGGGAGAAGAAGGGGGGAAATAGTGGGGGAGAGGGAGGGAGGCAAACCATGAGAGACCCTTGAATGCTGAGAACAAACTGAGGGCTGATGGGTGTGGGAAGGAGGGGAGAGATGGGTATGGAGGAGGGCACTTGTGGGGGAAGAGCACTGGGTGTTATATTGAAACCAACTTGACAATAAACTACTTATTAAAAAAAAAAGACAGGTGCCTCGGGGGGACTCCTGGTGTCCTGTTGGAGGTTGCTCAACCCCTCTTTCCCTGCAGATTTTTATATAAAATATCACCATTAAGCCTCTGCTCTTAGAACCAGGGCATTCAGAGTCTTGATTCTAGACACAGTAGTTGAAAACGACCTTGGAACATCCAACTGTTAGAGGCGTATACAGAGGGAAGGAAAATTAGACCATAAAATCTATTTCCCAATTTTCAAAAAAGTCCTTCCAGCATCTCCGTAAAGAGCTTGTGTGACTAATAGGCTATAAATAAATATAACTTTGATGCATTATGCAGCATGTAGTCTGACTGGAACTGAGACAGATGAGGCAAATAGATGCTCTATTCAGAATCATCAGAATCGTTAATGATAAAGTTCAGCCACAGCATATGTGATTTGTTTCAAGCCCAAGCACATATGGAGAAAGCACTTTTGGATACCCTTATGTGCTGATGTTAAAGGTCATGTATTTTTATTTTTCCCTTTTGCAGCTGTAAGGAAAATTTCAAATTTATAAAAATACCTCATAAAATTGGTGAGCATTCCAAAACACAGTATTGAGAAAGTTCCTCTTGAGTTACCTATATTTGTCCCATTTCTTTTTCATTGTTGTTTCAATTTAAATAGGCAATCCATTCACACGGTAAAAGAATCATAGGTAGATGCATTTATGTGTTTCCATATGTGCACATACATGTGTGTGTACAGTGAAATGTGTCTTTCCATCCCTAGCTCCCCATATGCTTAGATCTGTACCATGAATGGCACTGTTATTAATTGTGTGTTTATCCACCCAGCATATCTTTCTTCAGATTCAAGCTGATACCAATATATATTCTTATTTTTACCCAAGGATAACACACCAAACACTGTTGTGTTCCAACATAGGGTGGTTGAGGTATCCCACCGAGACATAACATAAATATCAGCAATTGTCTAGGACTTATACCTGTATTAAGAGTTTGGAGGAAGGTGGGGAGCCTGGGTGGTTCAGTTGGTTGAGCATTGGACTCTTGATTTTGGTTCAGGTCATGAACCCAGGGTCATGGGATCCTGCCCTGTGTTGGAGCCTGCATGGAATTTTTTTTCTCTCTCTCTTTCTGTCTCTCTCCTCAGCTTGCACATGCTCTCTCTTTCTAGATAAACAAAAGAAAAGTTTGGAGGAAGAAGTATTGACCTATGGTATTTAGAATAATTGGCACATGGTTATTAAAAAAAGCAGACTAATTTTTAGTCCATTTTTTTAAATGAGAGAGAGTGTGTTAGTGGGGAAGAGGGGCAGAGAGAGAGAGAGAGAGAGAGAGAGAGAAAGAATCTCAAGCAGGCTCCACGTTCTGAGTGGAGCCTGATGCAGGGCTGGACCCTATGACCCTGGGATCATGACCTGAGCCAAAGTCAAGAGTCTGATGCTCAGCTGACAGAGCCACCCAGGGGTCCCTAGTCTATTTTAAAAACTGCTTTTAAATTTCTGAAGACAGTTGGGGTGCCTGGGTGCCTCAGTTGGTTGAGCATCTGACTTCAGCTGAGTCATGATCTCATAGTTAGTGAGTTCAAGCCCCACGTCGGGCTCTGTGCTGGCAGCTCGGAGCCTGGAGCCTACTTCAGATCCTGTGTCTCCTTCTCTCTCTGTTCCTCCCTTGTCTCTCTCTCTCTCAAAAATAAACTAAAAATTAAAAACACCTGAATTTCTGCAGACAGTGAAGCTCTGATTGCCTGCATAAGTGGCACAGTGCTGCCACCAATCTGTTCTTACTGTGACACTTTGCTCAATATTTTATAGATCTTTTCATATTAGTAAGGAGAGAACTTCTCTGTTCTTACACCTGCAGAATATTCCATTGTGTGGAGAAGCAACAACTTATCTACCTAGTTCATTGTCAACAGTTGATAGTCTTTTAGGGTTACTTCTAATCTTTTGCTTTTATAAGCTATGCTGCCGTAAACAGCTGTACTTATGTAATTTTGCGTATGAGCAATTATCTGTAGGATAAATGTCCAGTTGTGGGGCGCTGGGAAAAAGGGTGAATGCATTTTTTTTAAATGTTTTATTTATTTCTAGGAGAGAGAGAGAGACAGTGTGAGCAGGGGAGGGTCAGAGAGAGAGGGAGTGACAGACTGAAACAGGCTCCAGGCTCTGAGCTAGCAGTCAGCACAGAGCCCGACGTGGGGCTCGAACCCACTAACTGCGAGATCATGACCTAAGTGAAAGTCAGACGCTTAACCGACTGAGCCACCCAGGCGCCCCAGGGTGAATGCATTTTTAATTTTGATAGAAATGAGCACAGTTCCTTCTATAGGAGAGAGCAAATATACACTCTCCCCAGCAATATGTGAGGCTGCCAGTTCCTCCAAGCCCTGCCAAGAGAGCATTATCAAAATAGTTCTATATTTGCTAACCTGATGGGTGAAAAAAATGTATCTCAGTGTGTTTTTAATTTAGATGTTTGTTGTGAGTGAGGCTGGGCAGCATTTCATTTTTTAAAGGGACATTTTATTTCTCTTTCTCTTTCTGTGAGCTCCGGGTGCATTTGCTTTGTTCATTTTTCTATCGTCTGATTGTTCTTGACTTCTCCATTTCCAGGACTTCTTTCCACAGCAGGGAGATTAGCCCTTCGCACTACATACTGCAACTATGTATCCAGTTTATCATTTGCATTTTAACCTTGCTTGTGGTGCTTTCGATCCTAAGGAAGTTTGTGTGATGGTGTGTATGTTTCAGTGTGTGTGCACAGTTGAATTTATCAATATTTTCGCTACGACTTCCAAAGTTCAAATCTTGCATTTCTTTTATGAACTCTGGGTTCTCAGGGTAACCAAGTAATTGCTGATGGGAGATTTCTGTTGGTGGGAATATTTCACCTAATAAATAGGAAAGGAATGATAGAATCCAAATATCACCTCCTGTGAGCCCCAGTTGTACAGTGAATCTGGATACTGATAATCAATGGCTGCTAACATCACAAAAAGGGAGACAAACAGGCATTATTTGCTTTCTAGTAGAAATAGATAAAATCACTGATGAAGTGGTCTTGGCAAAATAATGAATCTGAATTTGATAAAGCATACAGATCTAACTATCCATTTATAAGAAGTACAGATGAGAGTAAAGGAAGAACAGAAACGTTTCTTCTTTACAGAAAATTGTTACTTGGTTTAGCTCTGTTTCCTTGAAAACTAGCTTCTCTCCCGCTGCAAGTCTGAGAGGCCAGAGCTTATGCTACCTCCATCCTGGAAAGACCAGATTAGCCAATTGTTGAGCTTTCAGAACATTTTATTTCTTCCTGGTTAATAGCAAGTCCAGACCCTATTACTCCATCGGGAAAAGCAGTATCCATTTCCAGGGACTCGTGGGAAAACAACGTTTAATGGAATTGCATGAGCTTGAGTCCTTTTCTGAAACTCATTCCCTCTGTGCCCATAAAGTCTGCAGAGTAAATCCTTATTAAACTGGTAGCTATTATTCAAAACAGCTTACATTTCAGAGCAATTACTATTCCCCAGTCAACTAAATGCCCAATTAGTCTTTAATAAAAACGGCACCTCGTACAGTGCCCAGCAGAGAAAGGTATTTAACAAATTCCTTATTGCCCAATTCGTTTAATTTGGGTGACCTACATAATTATACAATTTTTTCCTAAGATACATACTACCCATGGATGGACTATGAAGGAGTTGTCTTGACTAACTCACTTGTTATAAGGAATACTGATCCATGACTGGGAAGGCATATACGATATTCCTTCTGTCTTCACAATATTTGTGTCAAGAACTGGAGAATTGATCATCATTCATCTTTTAACATAGGGCCACATTAGGGCAAGGGTCCTGCATGTCTTCTTCCCTGTCCCCACCCCTAACTGCCTTCCGTCTGAGGCGTGCAGGAGTGTAGAGGAAGGGATCTCTTTCCTGGGTTGAGGATCAGCACAGAATACCTGACTGCAAACCCCAAGGGGGACACATGTTCATGACATTAACACTATTGTGTTGGTTTTCTGAAAGTATCATTATAACCAAGAGGGTTTTTAAAAATTGAAATATTAAAATGGATAATCTTTTTTTAAAGTTTATTTATTTTGAGAGAGAGAACAAGCAGGGGAGGGGCAGAGAGAGAGGGGGACAGAGTGTCTGAAGTGGGCTTCTGTGCTGATAGCGGAGAACCTGATGTGAGGCTTGAACTCACAAACCGTGAGATCATGACCTGGACCAAAGTTATGGATGCTTAACCAACAGAGACACACGGGTGCCCTTAAAATGGATAATCTTAAATGGATTCAGCAGATTCCTAAAATCAGCATTTCAACAATTTTGAGCTTAATGTGGACCACCAGTTCCTCCCACCAAAGAGCTGGCAGTAGATGTTTATCAGGAGTGTCCTGGTAAAGTGTCCCTGTCCTACCTATGTGTTGTTATGTATTAATACGTTGTCCTTTTAATTTTTAAAGTTTATTTGTATTTTGAGAGAAAGAGAGAGAGAGAGAGAGAGAGATGAGAGAGCATGAGTGGTGAAGGGCAGGAAGAGAGGGAGAGAGAGAATCCAAGCAGACTCTGCACAGCGCGGAACCTGATGCATGGCTTGAACCCAACAACTGGGTATTGTGATCTGAGCCAAAGTTGGACACTTAACTTACTGAACCACCCAGGCACCCCAGTACATTGTCCTTTTAAAATTTATGTTGCAAACGACTCAGAAGATTCATTCCTTGAAGTATTAATGTACACTTTGGTTAAGAGAGATTTCCTACTTGTGATACAAATTCTCCAAAGGATTTCCCCCTGCACATTGTAACAACCATGCCGCCTTCTCCTCTTTCACTGTGTGCCTTGGGCTTGTGGAGACATGCTGCTCACCTTACTTGCTGCCTTTGTGTGCCTTTGCAGCAATTCCATATTAGTCATTTTGAGCGGACTCTGCATGGGGGCAAATGCTATTTGTTTTCTAGAAGAAGCGTGACATTTTGCAAAGAGTGTGGAATTTGGAATCGAAAGAGCCAAGCTCAAGTCTCAGTTCTCTTGCTTACTGGACGTATGATTTTGAGCAATTTGATTTATGTTTATGGTCCTCACTTCTCAAAAATGTTGAATAGGAACATTACCGATCTTCTAGAATTTTGTGATGATGAAGTAATAATATGTGACACTCCTAATACAGAGCCCATGCTTAATACTGTATTTTAGGGATTATAAGACATCCTGGACTATAAAACACAGCATTATGGGTTGATAATATTTTCTGGGAGCAGGATTTAACATCAAAAGAATAAGTATCAGAACATCCTGCATCCAAAGAAAGCTGGTGATTTGGAAAAGTGGACAGGAACAAAAAACAGGAGGCTTGAGGGTCCCCAGGAAACATATTTACCTCGTTTTGCTTGGCCCAGCTGTCAACCTTCAGCTAGAGGAGGGCCTGGAATTTGCGATTCGTCTGAACCATGTTTTGGTTTCTTGCAATTCCTGGCTATGTTAGATACGACTATTTTGGTTACAAATAAAAGGAAAAACTCAAGAGCTTCCAAGGATAATTCCCAAAGTCCAAGGTGAAATCAGATGCCCTAAGGCTACAGCCCTGGTCTAGGACACCTGTGTGGGTGGTCTCCTTCCACCTCTGCTCCAGACACGGGGACGGAGGCTCGGTGTCTCTCCCTCCTGCATCTGCTCCTTTTTGGAGATTTGGGTGCAAGCCTTAGGGATGGGAACAGGTAGCCCCCTATTCTGCTGAGTTTCAGGCCCTACGTCTGTCTCTAATCTAGACAAAGAAATTCCCTGGCCATAAAGGACACAAAGGACAGCCACTGAACATAGCATTTAAGGACCCAGAGCCTGTTTGCTGACCTTTCCCTCTGTTTTGATGTCTTTCCATTTGCAATATCTGGTGCACCTGCATGAAGAAGTCACAATGGAGTGAATCGAAAAGGGTCAAATTAGGAATTTCAGTGGCTGAAAGGGGGCAGAGCAGAAACACAATCTTTGAATTCAGAGGCGTCTAGAGGATGCAGTGACTATGTGCTGTTCCCCAGTTGAAGGTACTCTGCCCCTGTGCTCCCTCCCGGCTCCTCCTTTCCCCCTCGCTCCAGCAGTGCTTCCTTTTATTCTGCTTCCTTTCAACATCCGAGGAAGTTTCAGATTGCCTGAGAGATTTGAGGCACAACTTTCTTTCCGACCTCGGTAGAACGAATCGTCTCAGGAGTTTGCCGAGAGAATCTTTGGGCTGAACATCCATCAAACTATTTATATGCATCAAAAATGCATCAGACTATTTCCACATGCATCAAACCATTTACCAGGAAGCAGCCTGTGGCTTCCCTCACCAGGGGGACCTCGGTTAGGAGGGGGGAAGAGGATGAGCATCAGAGTCAGGGGCTATTCAGTCCTGCCTCAGGACAGCAGCTTCTGGCCTTGAGAAGAAAGATAGCTAGTGGCCCCTGGGGCTGCTTCAGGAGGGATGGAAACAGGTGGGCACCGTAAATCAGACAGACCAGAATACACATGCTCAGGCCTCGGCAAAAGGTTTTAATTTTTTTTATTCTTTATTTTTGAGAGGGAGACAGAGACAGAGCATGAACAGGGGAGGAAGAGAGAGAGGGGGAGACACAGAATCCAAAGCAGATTCCAGGCTCTGAGCTGTCAGCACAGAGCCCGAAGCAGGGCTCAAACTCATGAACGGCGAGCTCATGACTTCAGCTGAAGTTGGACGCTTCACTGACTGAGCCACCCAGGCACCCCCTAGGCTAAAGCTTTTACATCTTAGAGGTCAGCGTGAAACCAGAATAAGGTCTGTGCCTTTCTGAGGCCGCGCTCTGCTAACGATATCCTAAAGCCAGGGGAATCCCGATGCGCATGAGACTCTTTGGGCAGAAATAAAATTATTTCTCTACCTTTTGCTCCAAGTTCTGGAAGCTGCCAGCTTGTTCACCAAACTGCTGCATTTTGTGTTTGCTGACGCAGAAGAATAGCACTTCCCTATAGCATACCACCAGATGGTAATTGGATTCTAATAATAGAACAAAATACAGAGAATTCCCACTGCTTGGCTGGGTTTTAACTGAAGTGACAGCAGAGTGCCAGCCCCTCCACTGTGTGCCCGTGTGTGGAACGAGCTGTGAAGACGGCCTGTGAGCTGGCCCGTTAAGCTCTCTTAGAAACCTGGGGTCAGAGAGGAGCCGCAGTTACTGGGTAGGGTGGCCCTGGGGGCTCCTAATTTCTCTTTCTGCATTGACTTTAGATGACTGACTGCTCCTTGTATTTTCAGAAATCCCCAGGGCTGTTTGGGCTTCTGGACTGAAGCCAGCTCTTCTCTGTGGTCCTTGGTGGAGGCGGTCTTTTGGAACCAGTGATTTGACTTCAGGAAGGAGCCCCTTTCTCTCTTTCCTACCACCTCAGACCATATCCTAGCGGATGGTGACCCCCCAGGAAGTTCCCTGTCATAAAATATAAAATATCTTGGATGGAGTTGGGTTTTCCTCAGGGTCTTGACTCCGATTTCTGGAATATTGAGAACTGTGTAATTTACGTATGGGAATAAGCACCCTGCAGCATAGCTCAGTCTCTCTATGCTGCCTAGAGGCTGTTTTCTTGGAGAAGTTGCTCCGAACAAGAGTCATGAGAAACTTGGACTGCCCTGAAAAAATATGGCCTGCTCATCAATTGTAACCTCTGTTTTCCAGAGACCGTTTCTGAAAAATATGCCCATGATGGCAATCCACTAGATTAGCGCTCATCTATTAAAGAATTAGAACTACAATGGCACCTAAGATAATCACTGATTTCTTGATTAATCTGACAGTATTAAACACAGTATTTACTCACAGTGCTATAGGAGCAAAAACAAAAAACAAAACTTAAAAAACAAAAACCAATCAGGATATGAGGTCCCTGACTTAAAGTTGCCTACAATCTGAATCATAAACCGAGCCTCAGAAACCACCTAGCTCAGGGGCACCTGGGTGGCTGAGTCCATCAGTGAAGCATCTGACTTCAGCTCAGGTCATGATCTCGTGGCACATGAGTTTGAGCCCCACGTCAGGCTCAGTGCTGACAGCTCAGAGCCTGGAGCCTGTTTGGGAGCCTCAGAGCTCTCTCTGCCCTTCTGTAGCTTGCACTCTGTCTCTCAAAAATAAATAAACATTAAAAATATTTTAAGAAAAAAAATCACCTAGCTCAGCCTCCCCTTTTTATAGATGAAGAAAACAAGAATCCGATAAGTAAAGTGACAAAGTGCTAAATGAATCAGGAGGCATCCAACATATAACTCATATATATGCATAATTATATTCACAATGCAAATCTAAACTATGAGTGCATGCTAGAATCAGCTGGAAAAGGAGGGGTGATGTGAGGGTAGGGGAAGGTCAGAACTCAAATGTCTCAAGCTCTACTCCCTATGGTTCACCTTGTGAAGGACTGTGGTTTGGAGAACTCGGATGCAGACACTCTCAGCAAAGGAGAGCAAGCCCTGTACATGTGTGGCCTTTATAACCTCTTTGCTGTGTAAGTTCAGAGAGATCACTGTGGGCTGAGCAATGAGGGCAGACTTCCTGGAGGCAGAAGTATTTGAACCGAACTTAGAAGGGTGGCTGCAGTGAAGAATTAGGAGTAGAATCAGCAGGATTGACTGGGGCCAAAAGGTGTGGCTCTGAACATATGTGAAAGGACGGTAGTTGGTATGAAGTATGAAGGGCGGGCCCTTTTAAACGTGGCTGGAGAGAGAGAGAGCGCGAGAGCTAAGTGCTTGCACTAGTCACAAAAAAACCTGAAAGGCGCTCAAAGCATCAGGGGTTAAACATCAGGATCAACAATGAGAAAGTCAGTTATCTGAGGCGGTGGTAGGAAGGACTCCAAAATGTTGCCTGTTAAGAAGTTTTGCTCCGAATCTGAGTGCTTATATGTATGCAACTGTATGCTGAGATTCATTTCTGCAGGAGACCAAGGCATTTTAAAGATTGATATAATAATAGAATTCCTGTGTTGATTTTGGGGACTGAATATGAGCTGGAAAGGAAGTACCTGGTGAAGCACAGAGGCTAGTGCTCCCAGGGCTAGATGTTCTTTGGGGCTTGGGTTAATGAGTAAGTTACTCCGGAAACTACATATACAGATGTTTCCTGCCTAATATGACCTAATATGAGATGATGGCTGCCTCCCCTGAACCCACCCCAAAGATGTCACATAAACAAGTTTGATGCCTCCAATAACATGGCAACCCCCCCAAAATAATGAGATCCTGGAGAGGCAGAATGTGATTGTGTCCTAGGGTGTGGGATGGGGGGTGGAGGGGAACTGAGTGTGGAGAGGATTTATACTTCTCCTGGAGAGGATCTGGAGGCAAAGGCTGCAACAGAATACAGAAGAGTTTTCTTTCTTTTCTTTTCTTTTTTTTTTTAAATTTTTCAATGTTTTTATTTTTTTATTTCTGAGAGAGAGAGACAGCATGAGCAGGGGAGGGGCAGAGAAAGAGGGAGACACAGAATCCGAAGCAGGCTCCAGGCTCTGAGCTAGCTCTCAGAGCCCGACGCGGGGCTCGAACCCACGAACCGTGAGATCATCACCTGAGCCGAAGTCGGACGCTTAACCGACTGAGCCACCCAGGTGCCCCTACAGAAGAGTTTTCTAGTTATATCGTGCTCATTCACTTACGTTGCTAGGGGCGGAAATCTGCTTCTCAGGCAGAAAAACAGCCTCACTGGCCCAGCACCAGCAAGAAGCATCGGTACAGGGAAGTGCTGGAGCCCACCTGCTCGGAGAGCAAACAGCAAATTGGGGCAACAGAGGGCCTGGTTCCTGAGGCTCCCTCTTTTCCAGGCCTTCTGGGTCCATAGTGTAAAAGTTAACTGCGTGGGCTCCAAAGGCAAATGGGCCAAATTTTAATTCTGCTGTCACCACTTAATATTCCGTGGCTTTGGGAAAATTGCTTGCTTTGTCTCTTTGTCTTCTCATCTCTAAAATGGACATATGATTGATACTACCTAACTCTCAGGTGGGTTAAAAAGATGCATAAAAGTACCTAAAAGTGGGTTGACACGTGTTAAATGCTTAAGAAATGTTGACTGTTACTTTGGAAAGTAGAAGAAGTTGCCTCCTGGGGCAGTGTGGCTGTTTTGGGAGTTGGGGAGTATTTAGGGAATGGTATGTTCTAGGGGTGTGTGTGTGTGTGTGTGTGTGTGTATAAATCTGTCCTGTCTAAACCACTATGAGCTTTTCCAGTCTGAGCTATGAAACTCCCTAGATCAGCCTGCTATCGCTGTGTAATAAACACAAACCAAAATGGGGCGTTTCATTTATCAGCCTGTACCCTCCAGGGTGGCAGCTGGGGCTGGGTTCTGCTGCTGGTTCCTCTGTAGGAAGTTACTAATGGGCCAAATGGTTGTGCTTGAGGGAGTTAGTGGATGCCAGCTGGAAGGATGGGTCACAACTGGGCCATTCATTCATTCATTCATTCATTCATTCATTCATTCATCCATCCATCCATCTGGCTGGCTTGGGCTTGGTCGTCCAGAGCTATGTTTTTCACACACTGCCTGTTCCCTGAACTTACCACAAGAGGTCTGAGCAAGAATCTGAGCTTTCAGAAACTCACTGTCAACCAAGGCAATTGATACTCCCGGGGTAATATGAGTTACAGAGAAAAGGTGACGATTCATCTACATTCTCAAAGACAAACAACAAAGGAAAAATGTATAGCAGATGGTGCAGACTTAATAAACCAGACAGATTTAAAATAAGCATAGGAAAAAAAGCCTTAATAGCCTAAGGGAAGATATTGGAAACATGAAATAGGAACAAAGAAAAACTGGCTAAAGATGCCAGGAGTGAAAACTACAGTTGATAAAACCAGAAGCTCAGTGGGTCATTTGGAAGCAGAATGGGTGTAGCAACGAAAATGAACAAATGAAATGAAAGATCAGATTAGGAACTCTCCTAGAAGATTTTCAAAAAGATGAAAACAGTTGAAACTGTAAAAGTCAAGGCTCAGAGACATGGAGGAAAGTAGTGAAGTTAACATCTGTGTGTGAGGACTCTCCAAAAGAAAGAGCAAATGTAAGTGGAGAGAAAATACTTGAAAAAGAGCAATCAAGAACTTTCCAGAATTCAAGGGCGATATGGCAGATTTTGCAGTAACGGCCCCCAAGTCGTTTCATCCGCCCACGCCCAGGGCGTTTGCTGGTCCCTTCCACATTCATTCGAGGGTTGGCCAAGTGATTCGTGTTAGCTGATGAGACAAGAGAAGAATTGGTGCAGCTGAGACTTTAAAAGTGTTGCCCATTGGGACTTGCTGTCTTGTGTTGCTTTTAGAAGCCTGGGCTACTGTACGAACGAGCCCAGGACAGCTAGATGGATGATGAGAGACATGTGGCTCAGTTGTGACCCACCCTTCCAGCTGGCATCCACTAACTCCCTCAAGCACAACCATTTAGCTCATTAGTAGCTTCCTACAGAAGGACCAGCAGCAGAACCCAGCCCCAGCTGCCACCCTGGAGGGTACAGGCTGATAAAGGTGTTTTTTAAGCCGCCCCATTTTGGTGTGTTTATTACACAGCGATAGCAAGCTGATCTAGGGAGTTTCATAGCCCAGACTGGAAAAGCTCATAGTGGTTTAGACAGGACAGATTTGCGCACGCGCACATGCACACACACGCCTAGAACAGGAACAAAGAAAGCAAGGGAAAATTCTAAAATCTTTTGAAGAGAAAACAGATCATCTTCAAAAGAAAAGGAATCAGATTGGCATCAGAATTCTCAATCCTGGATATAGCAATGTTGATAGTATTTTGGAAGTATGAGAAAAAAAGAACTTCCGATCCGGAATTTTAGATCTGCTCAATCATTTAAATATGATGGCTAAAATAAAGATTTTCTCAGACACACCGGGCCTTAAAGATTTAATGTACAAAAACTGCTTGAGAAAATCATTAAAAGAATTCTTTCAGCAAGAAGAGATTTTAAAACCAAAGACTATGGATATAAAAATGAGGAAATGAAGTAGTAAATTTAAGTTTTGTCTGAAAGGAGGAGAGAAAGGATGGAAGGAAGAAAGGAGGGAGGGAAGAGAGGGCATATACTTAATAATCCAGAAGTAAAATTGTGGATGATTGCAATAGGAAAAAACTGAATGTCATCATGATTAAGCAGTAGGACTCTTGAATCAGATGTTTGGGATTAAATCCTGCCTTGGCCATTCTAGCTGTGTGTTCTTAAGTGAGTTACTTAACCTCTCTGAGCCTTGGTTGTAAAACAGGATTGGGAAAGCACGTCCTATGTGATAGGATTATTTTGAGAATTAAAAAATTTTATAGTAAGCTTTCAATAAATGATGTTATTAATATGGGGGGGCTAATGGTAAGTGGGACATAGAGAATTAAAACAAATGAATGAACCACAGAAACCACATAAATTTAGAAAGCAATAAGCACTTTGAAGAAAATAACTTGAAGGCTATGAGGACCGTGATGCCAGGTTAGCAGGGAGAGAGCCTCTCTCCCTTAAGCTTCTAGGGAGGGGCAAGTCCTCAGAGAGTACTGGCTCGTGTTTTCCAGGGAGGCACAGCCCAAGAAGGAGGGCCTGAAGGTGCCAACATCCCTGAGCCTGTGTGTGGTATGGACACAGAAGAGCTTCTGCTTTCGAAAAAGCTGTGTGAGCTTGAAAAGGACAGTGAGCAGTGACCCAGGAACCAATTGCCAGAGGGGCTTTCCTGAGTACCTTGCTCTGCAAAGGAATTTCTGGACGTTCACATGTCCTCGGGGTTGGGGGGGCAGGAGGAGGGAGCACCCTAACAATGACTAAAATTACATTTGCTACCAGCTGCGGGGCATGGGGGCCTCAAGTCAGCTTTATTTTAAAAAAAAAAGTGACATTTCTCGCACATTCTAGTTCATGCAGTAGGACTCAGGTGTCTATAACAAAAGCAATTCTTTCATTGCCTTGTTTCTTCTACATTCTTTCCTCTTCCATTAACCTAACACTATAGTAGCTGTATTTGAATTCATCTGTGGGAAGGAATACTATTTTCACTGGATTCAGGAAACTGTATTACTAAAAACACCTGTGACCACAGCTGAACCTTTTAATCACATCAATGTCCTCATGGGCTCAGCTAGAATCCTGAGGCTCAAGGCAGCGTCTCTCGTGAAGCGATCTTTGTGAAACTTAACTTGGAAGTCAGATTAAGAGGTATTTTAGATCTCAACTCGGTAGGAAAAGGGGCAGTGATCAGAATTCAAGATCCTCTTACAGACTTTCTTGAAGAGATGACTGACCATTGTTGTGCCTGATTCGCGAGTTCCCTGAGACCCCCAAAGAGCCGACACCGATGCAAATACAAAAGGGTCTTTATTACAAGCTCGAGCACGGGCTCACCTGCCTACCAGTGTAGTGGCAGAAGGTGAAGCCCCAAACAATAGTGAGCAGGGTTTTTAAGGGGTAAGGGACGGGGGTGTTACAGTGCACACATTGTACGTATAGCATCATCACATAAGCACCAATTACAATTGTACAGCAGCACCCATGGTAACAGCTTTGACCATTCAGTATCTGTGAGGTGTTCATTACTTTTGGTGGGACCCAATCATGACTTCTGAGGATCCTTTGAAAATGACCAATTATGATGTGAGTTCAAAGGGCCCACGTGGGGTTCAGGCAAGTGGTGAGAAATTGGCTAGTTTGTACAGAATAACTTGTCTATACAGTTCCCAGCCTTGACTCAGACCACAGGAATGTTTTTTGATTAGCTGATCTGAGGGCGGTCCAAGGATGGCTTCAGCCTTGAGCAATCTGAGGAACTGGGGCTACGTGCAGCCTGAGGTTGCTCTTATTGGAGGCCTTAATTTCAAAATGACGTTACTTAGGCTCTTCACCATCACCACCACCACTGAAGCCATTCTCCTGGGTCTGCATCTGCTTCAAAAGCCAGCTCTGATTTTTTAACAATGCCCACTAGCACTGAACGATCCCCCGCCGTGTTCCCAATTTCACCAGTCACTAAGTCTCTCATCAGTCGAATTCTGATAGTGGTCCTTTAGAGTGTTGCTTAGTCACAATGGCCATGTTTTTGAAGATTCTGACTCACTCTAATCTTCCAGTGGACTTAAAAAATGTATTATCATGGAAAAATGCTACCCAAGTGGCCAATTTCATAAGGACACTGTAGCTCTAAAAGTCTATGACTCTGGATATCTAATTGGGTGATCTTGGGCAAATTACTTAACCTCTTCAAGCCTCAGTTTCTTTGTCTATAAAGGGGAGGAAGTGGAGGAAGTAACAGGATTGATCTTATAAAGTTATAATGAGGATTAAATGAGATAATACAGGTAAAGCACTAGCAAAGTGACTGGGTCATGGTAGCTTATAAGTTTTTATTACACATGGCATTGGTGAAAAGGGAGAGGTTTGTTTCAGACAGGGTCCAATTGGGAAAACAGAAGTCATGTTATGTGGTTTGGGAATTACAGGTCTTACTATAGAGAATGAGGGCCTAAGCAACAACTGGAACTGCTGGTCGGAAAAGCCATCCCCTGAGTCTCAGCTGAAGTATTCAAATGGGTGCTTCTCATGAGCTCGCCAGAAATCCCGGCAATTCTCAACAATTCTGGGGCCTCCCCACCAATGATCTAAGTCATGATGAAAGTGTGACACATCAAGAGCTTGCTGCCTTGTGTGGTTGCCACTGCCTGCAGAGAGGAAGGCCTCACCAGCTCGCCCACCTTCAGTCTCAGGTGAAAGCCCCTCAGTGGTGGACTTCATCCAGGAACCATAGAGGGAAGGGGATTCTGGGATATGTAGTTCTGGAGCTTTGTGTGTGTCCAGACCCAAGCATTAGTCAGGGTTCCTCTTTTTTTTTTTTTTTTTATGTTTTATTTATTTCTAGAGAGAGAGAGAGAGAGAGACAGTATGAGCAGGGGAGGGTCAGAGAGAGAGGGAGTCACAGACTGAAACAGGCTCCAGGCTCGAGCTGGCAGTCAGCACAGAGCCCGATGCGGGGCTCGAACCCACGAACCGCGAGATCATGACCTAAGCGAAAGTCGGATGCTCAACCGACTAAGCCACCCAGGCGCCCCAAGGGTTCCTCTTAAGTAGCAAACAGTACTAGTCAGATTTTCTCATCTTACTTCCTTTCTGCTTAGCTATACTAATGAGCATAGAAAGAGGTGAGACAAAATACAAAACACAAAAGCCTGGGTAGTAGCCAAGTGAGTAATCCTGCAATAACAGGTTTTGCTGCAACCTGTCTGGACCTTTTTTTTTTTTCCAGAAAGAACTCTGCTCATGACCTGGGGATGGACTTCCTGTGAAAGAATGATTGTATTTATACAGGAGTTTTCATTTTGTGAAGAACTGCCATGATCATTCTCTCCACGTTCACCCTCACTACAACCCTATGGGGTAGATATTGTTACTCCAAGGTCACAAGTGTGAAAACTCAGGCTCAGAGGCTCTCCCAGCCAAGATCACCCAGGCTTGCTCCTCAGAACCTGTCCTACCACAACATTCCTTAATGTAAATAAATACATGAGTAAATTAAATAAGGAAATTGAAGAAAAAGAGCTAGCAAGCAAGTATCTGAAGAGCCTCTTTGTACCAAAGATTAAAATAATCCAAACACAAAATTGAAAAACTAGATTATTCATGTTTATTTTTTTATGTAGATGAAAATATAAATTTATTTCCTTTTAAAAATATAATATAATAATATAATATGATTTAACATAATTTAATATAATAAATATAATTTATTGTCATATTGGTTTCCGTACAACACCCAGTGCTCATCCCAACAAGTGCCTTTCTCAATGCCCATCACCCACTTTCCCCTCTCCCCACCCCCCATCAACCCTCAGTTTGTTCTCAGTATTTTAGAGTCTCTTATGATTTGTCTCTATCTCTCTCTGTAACTTTTTTCCCCCTTTCCCCTTTCCCATGGTCCTCTGTTAAGTTTCTCAAGATCCACATACATTATTGATGTTTAAAGGTTTCACATATACAGGTCATAATGGTCTTCTGTCAAGTTACAGTCAGACCAAACAGAATACTATATGCAGGCAGGACTTTATATGTCCCCCCTCCCCACCCCCATTCAGGAAAACCACACCTCTTGCCTCAGGTTTCTGAGTTGAAAACAATGGATTTAGAACTTACATTTAAGTGTCTGGTCTCTAAGACCCACTGATGTTTTGGACACGTTGTGGTGAACTTGGTGTGTTGCAATGGTAGTTTTAGCTACTGAGGTTAACTCCAAAATTCTGTATTGTTCTACCGACTGCCTAAAGGAATTATGGTGATCACAAGCCTTTATACTAGACAGTAAGTCTTTGATTAAACTTGAAGGCTCAAGCCCAAATTTTGGCCAACAGTAATGTAATCCAGGGCAGGAAGCAAGCTTGAATGGGTTCTAAGGCAGATAGTTCCAATATGCCTCAAACATGCTGAAAACAGCTGCACCAATTAAAAGGCAATTAAATGTGTAATAAATGGAAATGCTACAAAATTGTTCTGCAAAAAACGTCTAAATGGGAATTGCCGGGGTGTACTCACTGAGAGAGAAATCTGTGCCAAGATGAAGGTTACCCATCTTTTAGCGGATGTGCTGCTCTGCAGTGGCAGTGAGGCATCTTTTCAAAAATGACAACTCAGAAACAGGTCTTTACAGCACCTGTGAGAACGGCTCAGTCTCTGTTGGCCGGAGCTGGGAGGGAAAGAAATGCAGGGCACACAGAAGGGGCTGGCAGGGGGAGGAGGGGGCAGCTCAGCGGCCCTGGCCTGCAGCCTGTGAGTCTGAGCAGGATACCACGAGGAGTAGGGCAGAAGCAGCAGAAGATGAAGATGATGTTTTGAACCAGTCAAATGAGCTAGTAAGGAACTGCACAGACTGTAGAGGTTGATACTCTTTCTCTTGGAGAAGAGCCATCCCATCTCTTAGGTCTAATTTCATTGCTCCATATTCAGGAAAAAGATGCTCAGGTGAAATCCTGATAGATCAAATTCTTATCACCTGGTTCTATACTGCGGGCCTCTCTTGGACACTGGGTAACAGGGTGAATTGGTCAGGGTTCAAGCAGAGTGACAGAACCACTATTCATTGGGATCAAGGGTTTATTATAGAAACTAGACCTAACCTAAATATGGGAGGCCCTGGGGGCATGAAGGTCCAGGATTGAGGTTGGAGGATCAGAGGAGTTCATATCGAGTCTGTATGAGGTGCAAACCATGTCTGGGCTTGAAAATGGGACTTAGCAAAAGAGGAGATCGTAGGAGGTCTGTGGACAGCTGTGCGTCTGTAGGTCTGCCAGCGAGTGTACGGGGAGAGACCTGGAATGACCCTTGGTCAACAGGGTCACCGTCAGGAGGAAGAGCTGGACGCGGAGGGAAAGAGAGGGAGGATGAACTAGGAGCCGGAACCCACTGGTGCCACATCTAATCTCGATGACCTTCAGCAGGTATCAGATGGTGCTTCCCTTCCACCTTTAAAATCCCATGCAAGTTGCTCTTTTGGCCAACTTTCAACCAGGGCCATGTAAGAACGAGCTTTTAGCAGAGACAACTTTGGGGAATTGGCACAGAATAAACTAACCAACGGGCAGAGTAGGCATGACTGGAATGGTCTGAATGATATGGTCTGGAGCTGAGATTTTAAGTCAACATGCAGGGTGGGAGACGGCAGGGGGAGAAGAGAGAAGGAAAGAGGGGCCCAGAGCCAGGTCAAGATAATGCAGAAGCAGGTCATGGACAAGGTGGGTGATCTGAAAAAGCACCTTTCTAGGAAGATAAAACTCATTTTATTTCACCATGAGTGCTGAAGTCCTGCTCATTTTAAGGGCTCATTTGTGTTGGCTTGAAGCAGGGGCATGTGGTTCCTAGGTGTTAAAAGGTTCTCGCTTGTTAGAATGAATGTCTTTTAACATGGTCTGTGTTATCAGGACTATTCCTTGTCAAAGCACCACGACACAGACCAACATACAGAGTTGGCCTGCAGCCACCCTAATCCAAATATCTCTCAATAACAGAAAGTTTCTCTACCACAAGTTTTAGAATGACAATTAAAGACAGTGCTCGATTACATTATGGATTAATTTTGTACAAGCCCACTTAGGTAGGTGGATGATAAAATCTTACAGATACATAAAAAAGCACTCTACAAATAAAACTACAATGTGCTCATCTGAGCATACACTTGCCCCCAAAATGGATAGGGAAATCTTTATGGAGGCGTTGCTTGGATCTTGTAGGTGGTACATTGGAATGCCAAACCCTCGTGAAGGCAGGCTTATGGTTACAAGTCCTCATAGGAAATGTTTTGCAAAATTTCCAACCAGAATTTGTGTCAAGATAGGCCAGTTTCCTTATCTCCCTTTGCAGGTGGGATGACCCCCTTTTATGTTGTGCCTATTATCTGGGTGCAGGCCTGTGAGGGACCTGAATAAATATGGAGCCTCCACCTCCCCACTTTGTGTGGGCCTGTGTCTTGCTTTCGTGACCCCAGTCCTGCCATTCAACCAAAGCCTCTTAGTTGCTGAAACAGGCTTCTATGTCATGGTACAGCTCTGCCGGCTGTAACCTGTTGGAATTTCCCTACTTTCTTCTGAATTCAACCATGCATTTAAAAAGTACTTGCCAGGGGCACCTGAGTGGTTCAGTTGGTTAAATGCCCAACTCTTGATTTCAGCTCAGGTCATGATCTCAGGAGATTAAGATTGAGCTACGAATCAGGCTCTGTGAGGAGCCCACTTGGGATTCTCTCTCTGTCCCTCCCCAGCTGTGTGCTCTCTCTCTCTGAAAACAAACAAACAAACAAACAAGAAAACAACACTTACTATACTTGATGCTGTGTTTTTCAGGTGTTTTGTATGGTACATTCAATGTTTTTAAAATTGCGGATTTCTGGAGAATGAAATTGCCAAGATATCACTAAAATTCCTTCCAGCAGTGTGCTACACACTGCACTGCCTTCTGACTGGAATTCTAAGTTCTACCCAGAATCTGACAAGAGCAGGCCTGGGAAAGAGAGGTTTCCTCGTGTCTTATTCTCTAGGAGTGTGGGGGTGGGGGAGTATCCCCATCTCATCATCCTACATGCACCATATTGTCAGAGATCTTCAGAATAGTGAAAGACATCTTTTGTTCTTCAGCTTTCATTCTTTAAGTTTACTGATGATTGTGAGAAACCTAATCATTACCAATGTCTTTGAAGGCAAAGGACCCAGTAGCTCTTGGTTTGGGTGTGTTTGTGCTCAGCTGTGGTTTTGAAGCTCCCAAATTAATGATCTGTTGAGAAATGGAGATGAGCTCTGGGGAGTTCCTGGGTCTAGCAAACCATCTGTTCTTCTCTCTGGGTGTGCTGAAGATAATCCGAGACCACAAGTCAATGTGCCTTTTTAGATTAAGAACCAGTCAGTACCTAGAATAAAGCAACAGGAGTGGAAAATCAACTGTTTTCCCCCCTCCGACTGGGAACATTTAAATGGGAACTTTGACTTGCTCTTCCTTTACATTTATTTGGATGCTCCTCCCATGAAAGTAATAAGCATCTCTTCCCTGAGGAAGAGTATGAAAGTGGAAACAAAATTTCATTAAATATTTATTGTGCATCTTCTACATCTGTGTTAAGCATGGAAAGGGAAGACCTCGTAAAATAGGTCAGAAGATCAAAGGAGACAGGCAAATAATGGGTGCTCTTGACCTACCTTAGCTAATTGGAGTAGATGTGCTTCAAATCAGGGACTGAATGCCGCCAGTGAATGCATTCTTGCATGTGTGCAGCTTGAGTTGAGCCAGGGGAATGCAGTTAGGGGGTGGGGGCGGCGATGCATCCTGGTTCTCCCAGAAGAATGTCCTGTTGAAAACCTGATGCAACAGTCAAAAGTACCTAAAATCACAAAAGTACCTAAAAGCCACAGTTCTGTTTATTCTGTGACAGAGTTAATAAATCATGTCTTCATAAGGATAGAAAATAAATACAAAGAAAGATACTACATGCCATTTTGTATTTTTAAGTTCTTTCTTTTAATTAAAAAAATTTTTTAGAGGAAGAGTACATGAGTGAGGAAGGGGCAGAGGGAGGGAGGGAGAGAGAGAGAGAGAGAGAGAGAGAGAGAGAGAGAGAGAGAGAGCCTCAAGCAGGCTCCATGCTTGGTGCAGAACCTGATGCAGGGCTCAAACCCACAACCCTGGGATTACGACCTGAGCCGAAATTAAGAGCCTGACACTCAGCTGACTGAGCCACCCAGGCATGTACAAGACTTTCAAGTTCTAAATGTAACTCTTCTTCATTTCTTTTATCATTTTATATTCTTCTAAAATCCGCCGGATTGGTGGGTAAGTATAGGCTTCTGGGTTTCCCTCATGCTCTGACACGGTGCATATCTCCCTACCATCCCAATGCCACCATCCCTTCTCCTTAACTCCAGCGTCTTTGCTTCCACTGGTGTTCGAACAATATTAGGATTGATCCCCAAATTTCAAGCACAGGCCTTTCAAATCAAAACTCTGCAGAACACCGTGTTTTCTTTCCTAATAAAGGGGTACTTGTGAGTAAGGGTAAGCTGAAACTCAGCCAAGTTGGTAGAGTGTGATCTTCAGGAAGCCTGGGGCAGTACTGATCTGGTGCGGTGCTCTTATCTCCAGGACTGTAGTTTCCAGTGCTTGGAAAGCAGTGGCCTCTCAACAAATATGTGTTAACAAAGTGAATAAATGAGTGAGTGAGTGAGTAAGAAAAGGAGGAGAACCGTGGGAAAGGCTACTGCAGAGGAATTTATGGGAGTCCCTGCCAGGAGAAATGTCTGCCCGCACCCAAGATGAGATCCTTAGAGATAAGTAGCTTTCTTTGGACATTTGGAAGGATACGCTACCTGCTTAACACCCACGAAGTTCTCTCAGGTCCCTGACACCTGAGAATAGCTGGACATAATCGTGGGCCCTAAAAATTATGATCATTAAGAAAGGGAACTAACGGCGGCAAGTCAAAAAAGTGTACATACGGCTATCAGTGTGCCTTCTTCTGTAGGGTCATCACGCCATTGGGAGTCTTGGCAGCAGCGCCATCATCATCAGGCAAAATGAATCCAGAATTCACACGCTGAACTGTCCTGATGAATACCACAGAGAGACACTACAGCCTCTACTTCTGGCAGCTTGCAGAGCCCTTCTGGGATTTTACCTGATGGGAGCCACAGCTCAGAAATAGCTGTGAGCTTCTGTACTTCCCCTTTAAAAGATATTGCCAGCCCTCCCCCTTTCCAAGATCCTAATTAAGTCATAAACTGATTATAGACAAAATTAATAACCAAAAAGTATATAGACATAAAAACAATAAATATACAAGCATAGAAAGAGGTAAGCATGTGAATCCATATGCTTGTATCCAGATAATCTCAAGTATTTTCCAGCAGCAGAGTGGGGGGGAAGGGGTGAGGTGGGGAACGGGGGCTGGACAGGAAAGAAAGATATCTAATGGAAGAGGAGTTAGGAAGCGTGGCACTGAACAAAACGTGCCAGGTCATAAGATTTCCCTGAGCTGGGCTCTTTGAAATATCCCCATTAACTAAGATAAAGCACCCACAGATGCTCAACCAGTCTCAGCAGTTGATTAGCAGAACATTAAATGTCTTCATTACGGAAAGAGATACTTTCTCATTCAGAAGCAATAATGAGCTCTTTCCCCCTTGATTCTATTGGGAGGGAGAGTAGGGGACTTCCATAATTTTTTCCCTCCATGATGTTGATGTGGTGGTAAAGGTAAAAGTCAGATGTTAATGGTAAAAATCAAAGAGAGGCCCATCCACCTCACTGGCCCACACATGCCATGGCTGATGTAATTTTTGCACCCAACTCCATAAATTCTCACTCCCATAAATTCCTCATTTTATTGAAATATGACTTGTCTTCTCTAGCCTTGCCACTTAAACAATTTTGAGATATACTAAACTATTTTAAGATCACCATGACCCTAAAATTTTTTTAATTTATTATTTTTATTTTTTTTTAAATTTACATCTGATATGTTAGCATATAGTGCAACAATGATTCCCTAATACCCCTTACCCATTTATCCCCTCCCCCCTCCCCCAGCCCCTTCAGTAACCCTCTGTTTGTTCTCCATATTTAAGAGTCTCTAATGTTTTGTCCCCATCCCTGTTTTTATATTATTTTTGCTTCCCTTCCATTATGTTCATCTCTTCTCTGACTTAAAGTCCTCATATGAGTGAAGTCATGTGATATTTGTCTTTCTCTGACTAATTTCACTTAGCATAGTACTCTCTAGTTCCATCCATGTAGTTTCAAATGGCAAGATTTCATTATTTTTGATTGCCGAGTAATACTCCATTGTATATACACACTACATCTTTATTCATTCATCGGTGGACATTTGGACTCTTTCCATACTTGGGCTATTGTTGATGTGCTGCTATAAACATTGGGGTGCATGTGCCCCCCCCGAAACAGCATGCCTGTATCCCTTGGATACATACCTAGTAGTGCAATTGCTGGGTTGTAGGGTAGTTCTATTTTTAATTTTTTGAGGAAGTTCCATACTGTTTTCCAGAGTGGTGGTACCAGTTTGCATTCTCACCAGCAGTGCAAAAGAGATCCTCTCTCTCTCTCTGCATCTTTAATAACCTCTGTTGTTGCCCGAGTTGTTAATGTTAGCCATTCTGACAGGTGTGAGGAGGTATCTCACTGTGGTTTTGATTTGTATTTCCCTGATGGTGAGTGATGAGCATTTTTTTCGTGTCGGTTGGCCATCTGGATATCTTCTTTGGAGACGTGTCTATTCATGTCTTTTGGTCATTTCTTCATTGGATTATTTGTTTTTTGGGTGTTGAGTTGGGTAAGTTCTTTATAGACTTTGGATACTAACCCTTTGTCTGATATGTCATTTGCAAATATCTTCTCCCATTCTATTGGTTGCCTTTTAGTTTTGCTGATGGTTTCCTTTGCTGTGAAAAAGCGTTTTATTTTTATGAGGTCCCAATAGTTCATTTTTGCTTTTGTTTCCCTTGCCTCTGGAGACGTATTGAGTAAGAAGTTGATATGGACAAGGTCAAAGAGGTTCTTGCCTGCTTTCTCCTCGAGGATTTTGATGGCTTCCTGTCTTACATTTTGGGTCTTTCATCCATTTTGAGTTTGTTTTTTGTGTATGGTGTAAGAAGTGGTCCAGGTTCATTTTTCTGCATGTTGGTGTCCAGTTTTCCCAGCACCACTTGCTGAAGAGACTCTCTTTATTCCATTGGATATTCTTTCCTACTTTGTCAAAGATGAGTTGGCCATATGTTTGTGGGTCCATTTCTGGGTTCTCTATTCTGTTCCATTGATCTGAGTGTCTGTTTTTGTGCCAGTACCATACTGTCTTGATGATTACAGGTTTGCAATACATCTTGAAGTCCAGGATTGTGATGCCTCCTGCTTTGTTTTTTCTTTTTTCCAAGATTGTTTTAGCTATTCGGGGTCTTTTCTGGTTCCATACAAATTTTAGGATTGTTTGTTCTAGCTCTGTGAAGAATGCTGCTGTTATTTTGATAGGGATTGCATTGAATATGTAGATTGCTTTGAGTAGCATTGACATTTTAACAATATTTGTTCTTATCCAGGAGAATGGAAAGTTTTTCCATTTTTTTGTGTCTTCTTCAATTTCTTTCATAAGCTTTCTATAGTTTTCAGTGTATAGATTTTTCACCTCTTCGGTTATGTTTATTCCTAGGTATTTTATGGTTTTTGGTGCAATTTTAAGTGGGATCGATTCCTTGATTTCTCCTTCCGTTGCTTCATTATTGGTGTATAGGAATGCAACCAATTTCTGTTCATTGATTTTATATCCTGCCACGTTGCTGAATTCATGGATCAGTTCTAGCAGTCTTTTGGTGGAATCTTTTGGGCTTTCCATCTAGAGTGTCATACCATCTGTGAAGAGTGGAAGTCTGACCTCCTCCTGGCTGATTTGGATGCCTTTTATTTCTTTGTGTTGTCTGATTGCTGAGGCTAAGACTTTCGATACTATGTTGAATAATAGTGGTGAGAGTAGACATCTCTGTCTTGTTCCTGACCTTTGGGGGGATGCTCTCAGTTTTTCCCCATTGAGGATGATATTAGCATTGGGTCTTTCATATATGGTTCTTATGATCTCGAGGTATGATCCTTCTATCCCTACTTTCTTGAGGGTTTTTATCAAGAAGGATGCTGTATTTTGTCAAATGCTTTCTCTGCATCTATTGAGAGGATCATGTGGTTCTTGTCCTCTTTCTTATTGATGTGGTGAATCGCACTGATTGTTTTGTGGATATTGAACCAGCCCTGCATCCCAGGTATAAATCCCACTTCTTTGTGGTGAATTTTTTTTATAACGTATTGTTGAATCTGATTGGCTAATGTCTTGTTGAGGGTTTTTGCATAGATGCTCATCAGGGAGATTGGTCTATGGTTTTCTTTTTTAGTGGGGTCTTTGTCTGGTTTTGGAATCAAGGTAATGCTGGCTTTCTAGAAAGAGTTTGGAAGTTTTCCTCCCATTTCTAGTTTTTGGAACAGCTTCAAGAGAATAGGTGTTAACTCTCCTTAAATGTTTGGTAGAATTCCCCTGGAAAGCCATCTGGCCCTGGACTCTTGTTTTTTGGGAGATTTTTGATGACTAATTCAATTTCTTTACTGGCTATGGGTCTGTTCAAATTTTCTATTTCTTCCTATTTCAGTTTTGGTAGTTTATATGTTTCTAGGAATTTGTCCATTTCTTCCAGGTTGCCCACTTTATTGGTGTATAATTGCTCATAAGATTCTCTTATTAGTGTTTTTATTTCTGCTGTGTTGGTTGTGAGCTCTCCTCTTTCATCCTTGATTTTATTTATTTGGGTCCTTTCCTTTTTCTTTAAGATGAAACTGGCTAGTGGTTTATCAATTTTGTTAATTCTTTCAAAGAACCAGCTTCTGGTTTCATTGATCTGTTCTACTGTTTTGTTTTCTTTTTTTGTTTTTTTGTTTTTGACAGCATTGATTTCTGCTCTAATCTTTATTATTTCCTGTCTTCTGCTGGTTTGAGGTTTTATTTGCTGTTCTTTTCTCAGCCTTTTGAGGTGGAAGGTTAGGTTGTGTATCTGAGACCTTTCTTCCTTCTTAGGAACACCTGGATTGCTATATACTTCCCTTTTATGGCCTCTTTTGTTGCGTCCCAGAGGTTATGGGCTGCGGTGTTACCATATTCGTTGGCTTCCATGTGCTTTTTAATTTCCTCTTTAACTTCTTCGTTAGCCCATTCATTCTTTAGTAGGATGTTCTTTTGTCTCCAAGTATTTGTTTCCTTTCTAAAATTTTTCTTGTGGCTGGTTTTGAGTTCATAGCATTGTGATCTGAAAATATGTGCCATAAGATCTTGATCTTGTTGTACTTGTTGAGGGCTGATTTGTGTCCCAGTATATGATCTATTTTGGAGAAAGTTCCATGTGCACTGGAGAAGAATGTATATTCTGCTGCTTTAGGATGAAATGTTCTGAATATATCTGTTAAGTCCATCTGGTCCAGTGTGTCATTCAGAGCCATGGTTTCCTTGTTGATTCCCTAATTATATAATCTGTCCATTGCTGTTAGTGGGGTGTTGAAGTCCCCTACTATTATAGTATATTATCAATGAGTTTCTTTATGTTTGTGATTAATTGACTTATATATTTGGGTGTCTCACATTTGGAGCATAAATATTTACAATTGTTATGTCTTCTTGGTGCATAGACCCTTAACTATGATATAATGCCCTTCTTCGTCTCTTATTACAGTCTGTTTTAAAGTCTAGCTTGTCTGATGTAAGTATGCCTACTTCAGCTTTCTTTTGTCGACCATTAGCATGATACATAGATCTACTTTCAACCTGAAGGTGTCTTTAGGTCTAAAGTGGGTCTCTTGTAAACAGCATATAGATAGATCTTATTTCCTTATCCATTCTATTACCCTATGTCTTTTGATTGGAGCATTTAGTCCACTGACGTTTAAAGTGAGTACTGAAAGGTATGAATTTATTGCCATCATGTTTCTTGTAGGGTTGGAGTGTCTGGTGGTGTTCTCTGGTCCCTTCTAGTCTTTGTTGCTTTTGGTCTTTATTTATTTACTTTTTTTGGGTCTTTTCTCCCCTCAGAGAGTCCCCGTTAAGATTTCTTGCAGGGTTGGATTATCGGTCACAAACTCCTTTAATTTTTATTTGTCTGGGAAACTTTTAATCTCTCCTATTTTGAATGACAGCCTTCCTGGACAAAGAATTTTTGGCTGCATATTTTTCTGATTCAGCACATTGAATATGTCTTGCCACTCCTTTCTGGTCTGCCAAGTGTCTGTGGATAGGTCTGGTGCAAATCTGATCTATCTTCCTTTGTAGGTTAAGGATTTTTTTTCTTTGCTGCTTTCATGATTCTTTCCTTGCCTGAGTACTTTGTGAATTTGACTATGATATACCTTGTTGATGGTCGGTTTTTGTTGAATCTTGTGGGAATCCTCTGTGCTTGCTGGATTTTGATGTCTGTGTGTTTCCGCAGGTTAGGAAAGTGTTCTGCTCTGATTTGCTCACATAACCCTTCTACCCCTTTTTCTGTCTCTTCCTCTTCTGGGAGCTCTAGGATTCTGATGTTGTTCCTTTTTAATGAGTCACTGATTTCTCTAATTCTTAAATCGTGCTCTTTTGCCTTAGTCTCCTTCTTTTTTTCTGCTTCATTATTCTCCAAAAGTTTGTCCTTTGTATCAGTGATTCCCTGCTCTGCCTTATCCACCCTTGCCACCATGGCATCCATGTGAGATTGCAGCTCAGTTACAGCATTTTTTATTTCATTCTGAGTAGCTTTTTACTTCTCTTATCTCTGCAGAAAGGGATTCTAGTCTATTTTCAACCCCAGCTAGTGTTCTTATTATCGTGATTCTAAATTCTGGTCCAGACATCTTGCTTGTATCCGTGTTGGTTAAGTCCCTGGCTATCATTTCTTCCTGCTCTTTCTTTTGGGGTCATTTCCTTTGCTTCATCATTTTGAAGGAACAAAAGGAATTAATGAAGTAAAAAAATTAAAATTAAACAATTGAAAACAAGAACAAGAACAAGAACAACAAGAACAACAACAACAACAACAACAACACACACACACACACACAATCAAATAAATGATCCTAGCTCCTAGTATCCATTTGGTCTGGGTGTTGAATGGGGCTTGACAGATTAGAGAAAAAGGGGGAAAAAGAAAGAAAAAGGGAAAACGTTTGAAAATTTGAAAAAATGAATACAATGAAACGGGAAAAAAATGAAATGGAAGTAAAACAGAGTCTGAAAAACTTACAAAAAGTAAAAAATATAGTAGAAAACAAAAATACATTTTTTATAAAAATTGAAAATAAAAGAAATTTTTTCTTTTTGTATTCAAGAAAAGGAAGAGAAAAAGAAAAAAAATTGAATAGATGGATTAGTGAACAGACTGAAATAAAATAGAAATTACATCATTTTCCCCTAGAAGTCAAACTATGAAGCACTTTATGGTCTGTAAACTTATCAGGTGGAGAGACTTGTGGTTGTTCCTGAAGATGAGCAGGTGGAGAGACTTGTGATGTTCCTGAAGAGCGAGGTTGGCCCAGCTGGGGGTGTTTAGGGTAATGGCTCCATTCTACACTAGATGGCGCTGCTTAGCTCACTGGGGTGAGCAGTGCTTGTAGGTGTGTATGCGCATGCATGGGAGGGGTGAAAATGGCGTCAACCAGCTACCCAGATGCAAGTATCGGAACTCTGTTCTCCAGGACCCGGAGTGCTTTGTCTCCAGCTTCCGTCACTTCCCACTTTTACACCGTTGGTGTCCAAGTTGTCAGCTTGCCAGGTGGTATCTCCCTCCTGAGTTTCGTGTCAGATGCGGCTATTTTTCCCGACCCTTTACTTCTGAGGAACTGTGGCTTTGACCCGTTCTCCTCCTCTGCAGGAGGGTCTCACGGAGCAAAGGCTGGGTGCCGGCGGCACCCAGGAATGTTTGCA
Organism: Proteles cristata cristata; assembly: GCA_017311185.1. Classification (NCBI taxonomy): domain Eukaryota; kingdom Metazoa; phylum Chordata; class Mammalia; order Carnivora; family Hyaenidae; genus Proteles; species Proteles cristata. Next base: position 1,901,652 of record JAESUZ010003282.1, on the reverse strand, counting down.
GGACTGCACTGCCGCCACCGCCCAGAGACTGCTGCTGGGTGCCAGCCCGCCCCAGAAAAAGTTCATGCTATCATGTAGCGGCAGCGTTTCAAGGATCATGGAAAATCGCAGCACACAGCTGGCACCAGGCTTCACCCTTAACGACCTTGTTCCAGCCCCAGCGAATGTAGTCGTTCTCCAGGGTCTGCTGGGGCCTTTGCCTATGGGGGTTCTCCCAGCAGTGGAACTACTTCTCCCCGTGTGGCCCAAGGACTCCTGGACCCCACTCTGCTCCTGGGGATTCGCCCTTCTCACCAGAGCACTGTCAGGTATTCAGCTGCGGAGTTTCAGACTCTGTGCTCCCCCTGTTTATAGAGTCTTAATGGAATTTAAACCCTCTCCTTTTTCCTTTTTCCCTTTTCAGTTCAGTCCCTGTGGCTATTTCCATGTTTACACTTTCTCTCAGCTGCTTTGGAAGGGGATGCTTTTCCTGTACTCCTTCCCTGTCTCCATCCTTTCTCTACAAACAAAAAGAGCTCCTTGCCCTCCGTGGCTTCTCTCTCCCCCAGTTCACCTCTCTGTGCAGCGTACCTGCTGAGTTCTGGGGTTCCGGTTGTGCAGATTGTTGTGTTAATCCTCATATCAGTTATCTAGGTATGCAGGATGGTTTAGAGTTGATCTGGCTGTATTTCATGGACGTGAGACACACAACTAACTTCTATGCTGTTTGCCATCTTGGCTCCTCCTCCACAACCCTAAAGTTTACCAAATACAAAAAAAGAAAAAAAGAAAAAATATTTTTCCCCTCAGTGAATGGCAGAGATTAGCACACTAAAGGATATAGGGCTAATGGTCCCCGTTTAATTTGTCAGTGTGGTCCAGGCAAAAATCAGGCAGATCTTGACAAATGACACCTGAGTACTGCAAACCCAACCAAGTGGTAGCCCCAGTTACTACTTTCATTCTAGATGTGGTATGTTTGCTATCTAAATAGCAGGTTAACACATCTTTAAATACATGTTATATGGCCATTAATCTGGCCAACACATTCTTTTCCATTCTAATCAGGGAGAACCAGAAACTGTTCACGTTCGTATGATGGACAACAGTAGACGTTTATGGCCCTTCAGGAGCAGGCTACTCCCCCAGGAGTGTTAAGAGTATTGACTGCTGATGGCTCACAGCTGAGTCCCTCTAGGGACTTGCCATTCCTGGTAGGGAGCTGCCATGTAAAAGGTTATGCAGTCTTCCTTGGGGTCAGCCCATTTCTGGTGACTGGTTGGTGCAGTGGTATGAGGGTCATCTCATGCACTCTGATTCAGGATATCTCTGATGGGCCATCCTTTTGGGACTGGCAGTGTCTCTGCTGCAACTGTATTGCAGTTCAACTGCTCCCTTTACCCAGTCCTGCTGCCCTCACTCCCTTAATGATGTTCCTGAGACAGACTACTCCCCAGTGAAGCACATGTATGCAGATTTCTACTCTGTCTCAGAATCTGTGTCCCATGAAACCCTTTCCAGACAAACCCTGGACCCACTGCATGGCACCTACATGGACTGTTCTCTCTTCAGTGCTTTCTTCTGTATAGAAAACTCTTTCCCTCTATGGTGGATGCTGTGATCTGTTGCCCAGATCCAATCTGAGAAATGGAAGACTTATTTCCCCAGCCCCTGGGATTGTTTTGCCTGGAAACAGCCCTCTTTTGAACAAAATTAGTGATCTTGAGTCACACCTCCTTCTAGGGGCAGTCTATAACACCCATAACTGATCCACCTGATGGTATAGTGGCCTGGCTCCCTGACTCCTACTTGAAAAAACTCTGAAGGGGCAATTTCAATTCCAGAGCTCTTATGGGATTGGCTGATGCCCTTGTTTAGATTATATCATGGTTCAGCTCCCCGCTCTCTCCAATCTTGTGTCTTTCCCCTCCCAAAAGCATTCTCTAACAAAAGTCTCATGTGCTGAGCCCCATCTTAGAGTTGTCTTTTTGGTCAACCCCATCTGCAATGTCCCTCTATTCTGAGGTAACTCTACTCTTCCATCAAGAACTCAATTCAGAGATGCCCACAGCCAGAACCTCTCCTAACCATACCAAAACCAATATCACTTTCCAGAATGGGATGGTTTTCCTTTTTACTGTTCCCCAAACATCCTGTCTATGGTTCTATCACCTCCGTCGTAGAAACTCTCTCTCAATTTATATATGCATGTGATTTTCTTCTGCACTGGACTGTGTGCTTTTTAGTTGCCGAACTGATCATTCCAGGGGCAGAGAAAAGAGCACTAAAGTAAGCCTCAGACATCTGAATTCCAGTCTCTTCTAGTTATTTTCTGTGTGCCTTTTTCTCTCGGTTGACAGGAGAGTTGGCTGTCTGCAAGGAGACAGGTGCAGAACACCCGTCTTTGTTCTCAGACCAGGGGTATGCTGGTGTCAGAGTTGCCCAGGGATTTGCTGGGGCAGCCCCTAGTTTGTTTTTTTAATCCAGATGATTAAGTAAGCATATTTAAATATCCTTAACCCTCATGTTTTTGTAATACTTTGCACGTAAACAAATTCCTAAACCACAAAAAGAAATCCTTTTTTAGACTACATGAGCCTGTTTCAGTTTGGAACAATTATTATTCTGTATTTGCACTAAATCAAAGTAGCAAATTGGTATTGTGATTTATAGACTGCCCTTGATGCATTTGATTACTGTGAATTCATTCCCTGGACACCTGGGTAATGAAATTTACTTGCTAAGTTTTCGAGGCTGAGGTTCTGACTTCTTGGAGTGTTCAGCAATGTGAAATCACTTCCTTTTAAAAGCCCAGCTTCAATGATGACATACAGTGACAACTTACCGAGCTCCTGGTGTGCATCAGGCTCTGTTTTGGCTATTACTTTTATCTCTATAATGACCCTGCGAAGTACCTCTTCCTTTTGTACAGATGATAAAACTGGTACTTATAGGGTTTACTGGTGTGCCAGAGTCAGGTCATACGGGGTATAAGAGCCAACAGTGTGAATCGCTTCCTAATTTTGCATTCAGTGACAACACATTGGGTGTTAAAATTGGCCACAATGGCAGTATTTACACCACAAAAATTGGCACATATTACAGATCAGGGCCTTATTTATTTACGGACTCCGTCGTTCCACATTTATTAGCATACCACTTTTCAGCTAATAACCAACTGAGCCAACATTCAAATGTCTGAACTCTTGCTCCATTCCCCTTTCATAGAGAAGGCTCAGGCTGGTGTCAGTACCTGGTACTTTCCTAAGGCTCTGAAGCTCTCTGTTCTGAAGACCATCCCACCTCCTGTTTCCAACTGAATTCTGTTAACTCAAGATAGAAAGCAAAGTTCAGCCAGGGGCTAACCAGAATTCCCTTTATTCTGTTTCAACCCTTGCCAGAAAGGAAAGTCAAATGGTGAAAACTGTTAGAGAAAAACCAAAGAGACAAAGACAATTTGGCTCCTCTTTGTTCAGTGTCCATGAATAAATGCAAAGGAGGGACTGAATAAACCATTAGCTCCCAAATGCTTTGAGGAGCCCCGCTGGAGAGCTCTTTAACTTGGCAGTGAGGAGAACGACCCCATGGAAGCCTTAATCAACAGCATCTAATTAAGGAGATGGAGTTTAATCTCTGGGCCAAGTGTCCATCTGCTTCCCATTTCCAATCATTTAGCACACATTAAGGAGTGAACACAACATAGACTCAGAACAACCTCAGCGATGCATTGTATTTCCAAGACAGGAGAAAGATAAGAAACTAACCTCAGAGAAGATAGCAGAATGGGCCAGAAGTCCTGCCAAAATCTTGCATGGACTGGAGTCAGAGATTGAGAAAATTAGCCTTAATAAATAGTTTTGCTTTTAATGACTTTGGACTCTCCGCTGGCTAAGATCATCTATTAATCCTGATGCAATATTTAATAACCATGCATATTCATCTTCCATGTTATTTTATAGTCCTTTTCTTTGTATGTTATTTCCAGCTTTGGTTTTAAATTGTTAATTCTTGGAGGCCAGGGGCCATATCTATTAAGTCCTTATAATAATACGTCTAGTGCTTCTCGCATAATAAATTTGTTTTGAGATTGAGTTGTCTATACCAGTAACCATCTCAGACTTTCAGGACACCCTTTATGGCCATCCCCCTATCTTTATATGACAAGTTGTCCATAGCCCTTCTGCTTTGCTCTTGCTTACTTTGCTTCAAGGTAAGGGAGGGGCGATGGTAAGGGTTGAGCTGGTAAGAGTACAAGGCAATGTCCTGCTCATGACCAGTACAAAAGCCACCATCTGTTAGCCCTGTGAGATCTGCTGCTCTCTCAGTCAGTAAAGAATGTGTGCAGTTGTTTGCTTCGGAACAATACCAGTCAAAAGATTGAGTTCTTGAAAGACACCAGGGGAAGGCTCTCTTTCCAACAAAGGTAGAAAAGTGTGGTCCAGGGGATGCACTTATCTTTTGGAGACTGACAGTGAGCACATTAACAGTATTAACCACAGCAAAGCAGGCTTTTGAAAAAGTGTGAGTCATTGAGTGGAATAGTAAACAGCGTTATCCCCATGCATACATGCCCGGATACAGTTTTTCCTTACTCCTTAGATGAAATCTAGAGCACAGTGGTTTTCAGGTTTGGGGGCAAGGAAAAGTCCTGTAGCCACTGAATATTAGAAAATAACAGTAACTACCACCGTAACTAAATTTCCAGACTTGTGTAACAATCGAAGATCTAAGGTTGATCAAAAACGTATTTAAAACACTCCCCTCCCCCAGCTTAGCATTGCTTCAGTGGAAAGGAACATGAAATGGGAGAGGCTGGGTGTCTGGTTTCTTCTTTCTTGGTTCTGTCCCCTCTGCACTCCACTTCTGGTTTGCTAGTTGTGACTCCTGTTCCCCTCCAGTGCTGGAGTGGTGAGGAGGGATAGGAGGTGAGGACAGTTCTTACCTGACAGGTACAGTCATGACCCGGCTTCTCTGTCTCTTGGTTTGCAGATGTTTAGAGCTCTCTTGCCTTACTGCGCTGGTGAGAACTTCCAGTAAGTACAATACTGATACTATCTGACCTCAGGGTTTTCTGTTTTGTTTTCTTTTGTTGTAGACTATTAGATTATGCCAAGAGTTTTTTATTATGAATGACTGTTGAATTTCATAGATTTTCTACATCCACTGTGACACTCAAATGATCTTTATTCTGTTACTGTGTGGATTGCGTGATTGATTTTTCAAATGTGAACCCTTGCACCCCTAGATTAAACTGAACTTAGTTATGATGTATTATCCTTTCCCAAATCATTGGATTTTAATAATACTATATTTAGGATTTTGTACCTATAGTTTTGAGGAAGACTGACTTACCAGTTTTCTTTCTTACAATGTCTTGATTGGGTTTTACTGTTGTGATAAAATGAGTTGAGAAGCACATACTCTTTTTCTGGTCTCTGGAAGAGTTTATGTAAGATTGGTGTTATTTCTTTTTCAAATGTTTGGTAGGCTTCACCAGTGAAAACATTAAACCCTCAAGATTCCTTTATGGGGTGAATTTATTTTTTTTTAGATTGCCCTGTGGGTTCTTTGGAGATACGCTGTCACTGGGAACCATTTACCTATGGATCTCTGCTTTGGGGGATGTTCTCTCCAGTTGGCTGTCTAAGACCCCTGTGTCACTTTACTTGGGCTGCCATGACAAAATATCATAGACTGGCTGGCTTAAACAGTAGATGCTTACTTTATCACAGTTCTGGAGGCTGGAAGTCCAAGATCAAGGTGCCAGCAGGGTTGGTTTCTGCTCAGGGCCCTCTTGCAGACAGCCACCTTCTTGCTGTGTCTTCAAATGGCCTTTCCTCTGTGCATGCTCTGGTCTCCTTTTCTTTTGAGGACACCAGTCCTATTAGATTAGGCCTACGACCTCATTTAACCTTAATTACCTTCTTCACAGCCCTATCTCCAAATATAGTCAGACTGACCTTGACCACACGAATTTTAGGGGACACAGTCCATAACAAGTCTGATTCTGCTCTCCCCTTTTCGTTTCCCACTTAGGTGGCCTCATGGGCAAAGCCCCTCTGAGATGGTTCTGCTCTTTCTCGCTCTCTCGTTCTGGTGCATAGAATACATCTTCTTCTTAAATCCTTCAGTAGAGGGAATGAAAATTACTCTCAGACAGGGGCCTCTATGTTGTTGCCCCTTGATACTTCAGCTGGCCTCCAGGCCCTTCTGATTTCTTCTCTCTGAGCCCAACACCTGAGACCTGCTTTCTATGGGGGCTCATCTGAAGCCCTCTGCAGGCTCCCTTGACGCCTTTATCGGTAGGCTTGAGGTAAGGCATGAGCCTCCCTCTTGGAGCGGGTGAAGAGGCTCACTGACCACTTACCTCCACAGAAAAGCTTCTCTCTGATCACCCTCTTTGTTTTTGTTGTCTTTAATCTGTTTATAGGCTGGAGATGAGTAATGAGCTTGAGTCACAAAACTGGCTTTCACATACCTCCATTTCCAGTTTTGCTTAAGTGGTCTGGCTAGTACCTGTAGTATTAAAACCTCTCCTGACATTGAGACTATGTCCCATGTTAACCTCCTTCTCTATTAGCTGGCATGCTATACAAGTCTCTATGTTAACAAATTGTATAGATAAGGACTCAGATTGACAGATTTTGTACTGAGACGATTTCTAAGTGACGCACAACTATTTAAAAGTGGTGCACTCCAAAATGCAAGAGACTATCATCATCCTTCTTTTTGATAGTTTCCAGGGCTTATCTCAGAGCTTAGAAAATGCCACCAGCAGTCAAAGGAGATGATTTTGCACCTCATGGTGTCAGACTCAGACTCCATTTCACTCTCCCTTTGAGAGTGAGGACCTCGGACACCCCATTACTGCTGTGGCATCTCTTACTTAGATCCCAGGTCCACTGCTCCAGTATTGGAAAGAGACCTCAGTTTCCCACCAGACCTTTTACTCATGGCTGCCTGAGTGAGATGCTTTGGCCACCGGGCAGAGGACTAGGTGGGAGCTACAAGGAGTGAAGGTAGTCAGAGTCTTACAAAATCACAGAGCAGAAATGAGACTCTAACCTGAGTTTGGAGAGCAGGAGAAAGGCACTGCAGTATCAGGTTGGGCTGGGGATGGAGAGACCTTCATGGGTGGGCACAGAAGGCAATATTCAGTAGAGAATTAAAGACCACTCTAAAGGCTTCATTTTATTTTTATTTTATTTTATTTCTTTTTGGGAGTGAGGGGGAGAGAGACAGACAGACAGAATCTCAGGCAGGTGCCAGGCTTTGAGTTGTCAGCACAGAGCCTGATGTAGGGCCTGAACCCACAAACCTGTGAGATCATGACTTGATGTGAAGTCAGATGCTTAACCAACAGAGTCACCCAGGTACCCCTAATGGCTTCATTTTAATTTGATTACCGCTGTAAAGACCCTATCTCCAAATAAAATCCCATTCTGAGGTATGGGGGAGGGGCGGCAGTTAGGACTTCAAAGTATGAATTTGGGGGCTGGGGTGAGGTCACAGCTCAACTCATAAATAACAGATGCCATCAATCAAGTGCTGGTTTATCCACGGTGCTCCATCCGGATCACATGTCTTAATCTGTTCACGGAAGGGACAGTGGAAAAACATGAGTCAGGCCACTTGGCCCTACTCCCTGTTCTGCCCCCAGTGATCCAGAGGCTCTGGGCAAGTCCCTTTTTTTCTAGTCTGTGCTTTGTCCTATAGAAAATCAAGGAATTTGACTAAAGCTCCTGTGGTCCTGAAAAAAACTGCAGGAGAGAGCCAGCACGGTGGCAGCTGCGCCACTCAGTGACCTGAGACACACCGGTGTCAGGGGGAAGCATGGAATGAGCGCTTCTGTCAAGGCAGAGATATAATGCCAGTTAACGCCGGGTCAGAGTTCGTGTTTTATTGAGGACCAGGGAGATTTTCAGGTGGTCCAGCTCACTTGGAATACCAACTATATATTTTCCTTGGCTGCCTTCCGCTTCTTGTAAGCCAATGAGCGGATCGATGCAGAAAGGCGTTAGCTCTGATCTTTGAGAGGGCACGGGAAAGTTAAACAAGAGAACTGGATCAATACAGCGTCTCTCCTACGCAGAAGGACTTAGTGTCACAGGGCATTACAGCTGGAACCCTCAATGCCACCTGGACCGAGTGCCTTATTTATAGCTAGGGGTGCTGAGGCCTAGAGAGAAGTTTAGTTCATTCATCACTGTCACTCATGCCACTAGTTACAGGGGCCACTGGGATTGGGGCCCAGCTGCTTGGGTAGAACACCCCATTCTCTGTCTAGAAACAAGAGTATATTCTTGTGTCTGTGGAAATGCAATGTCTTGGAAATCATTTCCGCTTCTTCCGTAAACGACTTTGAGAGTGCCTGTCCTGCTCAAGAGTCCGTTCTTCTCCCACTTCCTGAGAGCAGCAGCATGGTGGTGGTGTGGGAGGTAGGGCAACCATGTTGACCAACCAGACCTTTTCCCTTGGAGATTGGGAATCGGGATTAGCAATTCTAGTCCAGCCTGGTCTCCCCTTCAACCATAAAGCTCTGCTGTGGCCATCTTCCACCTGCTGTGCGGGTCACTGGCACACAAGGATGGGCTCTGGGGAAGAAGGGATGCAGATGGAGAGAGCACACTCTCTGGTCCCAGGGGCTTCCATATACCAGTCCAGTCCTCTTGGAGGCTCCTTGCTTTCCTGCCTCTAGGAGTCTAGAAAACACCTGCATCTCAGTATGAAGCTACCTCCTCTTTTTATCCCCGAAACTAGTTTGAATTGGTAGTCCTCTTACTTGCCACCACCGATTTTAGCTAACATGGGTCCTTCTTAGGAAAAGTTGAACACACGTTTTGTTTCCACTTAGTTTAATGGCCATGTGATCATAGAGGACCAGGGTACCCTCCAGCTCCTTCCTGAAACCAACGTAATAGCTGTCTCGATCTCTCCCATTCAATCTATTGCTTAATCTGGACAGCCTTTCTTTCAACAGGACTCTCAAATCCATTGCTCTTATCCATAACTGATGCCACTAAATTTGGGACCTTATTTCTTCATGCTGGTCATTTGCAGTAATCTCCCAGCTGGGTGTCTCGATACTCATCTCTCACTTTCAACTCCTTGTTGCTTCAGATATGGCTCCTGATGCTTGCTTTATGACCCTGCCTAATGTTAAAGTGGCAGGATCTGAGCTGCCAAGCAGGAGAGTGCTGGGAAGGGGCTAAAGTAGTTTATTACTTTTCTCTGGATATAAAATAAATTACTATACATTTAGCAGCTTAAACAGTATCTGTTTATAATCTCACACTTCTGTAGGTCAGAAGTCAGGCCCGCTCATCTGGATTCTATACTCAGGGTCTCTGAAAGCCAAAATCAAGATATTGGCCAGATGAGGCTCTTACCTGGAGGCTTTCTCTGGGACGAAGCTGGTAAGCCACTGGGGGTGTGGGCAGAATTCAGTGCCTTTCAGCTTTAGGCCTGCGGTCTCTCTTTCCTTGCTGGCTGTCACGTGGCGGTCATTCTGCTCCAAGAGGCCACCCACATTTCTTCTCACATGGCTCCTCCATTTTCCAAGCAGCCTTGGGGCATTGAGTCTGTTTTCATGCTCCAGTCACTTGCCTTTCTGCCACTAGCTGGAGAAAATTGTGCTTTTGCAGGGCTCAAACTGTTCTGATCAGTTTGTTTATTTCTTTATTTATTTAGGAAGTGTGAGTGAGGGGGCGCCCGGGTGGCTTAGTCGGTTAAGCGTCTGACTTTCACTCAGGTCATGATCTCTCAGTTCCTGGGTTCGAGCCCCATGTCGGGCTCTGTGCTGACTGCCAGCTCAGAGCCTGGAGCCTCTTTCAGAGTCTGTGACTCCTTCTCTGTCCGACCCTCCCTCCCTGCTCATGCTGTCTCTCTCTCTCTCTCTCTCTCTCTCCTAGAAATAAATAAAAAACACTAAAAAAAAAAAAAAGAAAGTGTGAGTGAGGAAGAGGCAGAGAGAGAGAGAGAGAGAGAGAGAGAGAGAGAGAGACAGAGAGAATCCCAAGTAGGCTCTGCTCTACCAGCACAGAGACTGATGTGGGGCTTGAACTCCTAAATTATGAGATCATGACCTGAGCTGAAATCACGAGATGGACACTTAACTGACAGGGCCACCCAGCTGCCCTTTGATCAGCAACCTGATCACATCTGCAGAATCCCTTTTGCTCTTAGACATGGCACAATCATGGGAATGGCATCTCATCATATTCCCAGGTTCTGCCCACACTCAGGTGGAGAAATTTTACAAGGCCAAGGATCATCGTGGTCATTCTTCAAATTCTGCCCACCATACACAGGGTCATGGGTGGGATTGCTCACCTAAGCAGTTTGGGAAAGGTCAGAGGTGTGAATTAAGACACAGCGTAATGGACTGAAACACGGTCAGTGATTTGAGTCCAAGGGAGGTTAAGGCAGTAGCAGAGCCCAAATTAGAGACAACAGCTGGACTTTTTGTGCTGTGTGTTTGTGGGATGGGAGAAGCAGTGTGAGGAGGGGGAATAGTGGGAGTAATATGTGCAATGAGGAGAAGGTGCCGGGAAGTTATTTAGTATTATATATAGGCCTGTGAACAAATGGCCCAATGGGTCTAAAAAGAATATTTCTTTTCTTGGGGCATCCAAAGCTCCAGTAGTCACCTCCCTGACCAAATTTTTCAAGCACTTTTCCATATTCCTCAGTCTGGCATTCAAAGCCTTCCCTTTCGAGGCTCCCACTTACGTTCCAGTCTTATTTCTCACACATCCTTCTCCTGCTGACCTTTCAGTAGAACTGGTACATGATGAAATTGGTAATATAGTGAAGGGTCAATGCCAGCCAGTTGTTTCCCGAGAGAACTCACAGGTGGTGGTGTTTGGCTGCTGAATTTTCAGTGATGGGTCAGTCTCCAGTCTTCAACACCTCAAACACAGGCCATGCCCGGGATAGTCCTCAAATAGAAACTACTACTATTTGCCGTCTATGTTTGTCTTGCTGCCTTCGTACTGATCGTTGCCTCTCCTCCTCTGTTATATCTGGAGTTTCTAGCTTCTCAGCTTTGACTCACGAGGGACCCCTTCCTGAGCCCTTACGAAACCAATCCAATTGGTGGTGCCCAGTGCAAAAATGAAAATGGGGGGTTCTTGTTCACAAGTGATTAAGAATTCCAAGATGGCAACTGCCTAGCACTGAAGCGAGTGAGGATGCTGTATCAGTGCACAGGTTGATGCTCAGTAAGCTGCTCTCACTTGAAGGCCCTCCCACTTCTCCTCACTCCTGTTTACATCTACAGAGTAGATTTTCAAAAACTGCTGTTGAATGACAACCCAGGATTTCAGATGTGCTGGCATGATATGGAGCTCTTGAAAGTTCTCTAAATCCATAAACACGGCAGTGAGTTAAGTCTTTGACTTAATGCATGCTGTAAAAATGCTAATGTACATGTTGGGCACCTTAAGTAGAAAATGACAACTCATTTTGAAATATGGAATCCTTTGAAATATGGAATCCAGACCTTGAAATATGGAATGCTAATGGGCCAGATCATGGAAGCAGCAAATAGGGGAAGTGAGGGACCTCTTTTTGGATCTGCAATACTTCCTTAGGGAGGGGGGCAGAGTGAAGAAGTGAGAAAATAAACACCACCCAGCAAACATCAGGGCTTCTAGGAGAAAGACACCTGCTTTCTCCAAGGGCACCGAAGGCATTCTCAAAAGCACCATGCAGGAGGGGCTGGCACAGAGGGGCTGGGGCGCAGCAGGACAGGGGTGGGACCAAATACTGACTTTAAAACAACAGCTCTCTAATGAGCTTAAACAATTAGCAAGGCTGCATTCTGCCTTCCCATCCCCGGTCTGACAGGCCGGTAAGAATTATGAAATGGCCGCTGGCAGATGAATGGGGATCGCCTCCGCCATCTGTCTTCCAAATGATCCTGTAGGTACAGCTATTATTTCAGTCAGACACTGGCAGGCGGGCAATTGTTCACAGCCTCTGTGAAGAATAGCGGCTGTCAAGGGTTTGGTGAGTGTTACGACTTCCCACAGGCCTGTTTTCAGCTGGTGTGAGACGTTAAAACATGAAGGGGACACAGGACACAGGGCTGGTGACTGACCAGGAGCGTTGAGTGGGCTCCCCCTCACCTGGGCCGCTCTCCCCTCTCCCAGTATTTCCCACTCTTGGTCCTCCCTGCTCCCCTCACCCAAGCCTCTTCTCCCTGCCCGTTTTCTCTCCTTGGTCTTTTTTCCTCTTCTTCTCACAAAACTACACAAGTCTCTGGGGAGAAAAGTTATTGTTGCCTCTGGAAGGCCTGGCATGAAGGGATGGGGGCGTTGGAGGTAGAATGTGCCAAGGAGACTGAGTCAAACCACACTGCACACGCACCCGGAGGTCAGCTCTGGGATCGCTGGGGATATTGCCCCAGAAAGGAGGAGCTCCCAAAGAGGAGCTTAAAAACACAGGGAAAAAGCCAACAGAAGACACAAAGCATTAAATATTGTGTCAATCCTGGCTAATTAGGTGGCCGGAAGATAAGAAAAACCAGTTAGAAGACACAGCGTCTCATCAAAATCCCCCAAAGGTAGGTGTGATCTTGAGCACACTCTGTAGCTTTCTGTAATTTGATGATCTCATTTATCAGCATTTTAATTTTCATCCCTTTATGGACCGGTTTGAGTGACACGATTCAGCCCACACTGAGTTTGACGTGACAGATGGATTTGAAGCCCCCCGCACAACACTCACCTCCACATCCCAAAGCACCATCCTGCACAGGCAGAGTGGAACAGCGCCCTGCTGTCCAGCCTCCTCTCTGGAGCAGAGAGGTCCTTGAAAGGACAGCACCTTGAGCATCAAGTTCAAGGGTAGAATCGAATGACTGCTCAGTAACCCTGGTACATGTGGCAAGAATCCCAGAAATCACTGTTTTACCCCTTCAACCTCGCTTACATTCTTACATTCTTCCTCTTCGGCTCTTTCTGTCCCCTCCCCCAACTCTCCAGCCACTGGCTCCATCCTGCTCACAAGCAAGGCTTAAAAACAAAACACCACCACCCTTCTGGGGTGCTTCAGCTGCTGGAGGTGTCTTACATTAAAATCATTGTATCTCATTAGACAGTGTAATCTAAGTTTCCTTACTTTGTGCCAGGAAGAGAATCTGAGGGCTGAATGTCAAGTATTATTGAAATGTCTGTTTCACTCACAGTCAATCACCTGAGAATGTTCTCTATTAGGATTTTGGTAGCATAAAAAGTTGGTGATCATTTTTTATTTTGTGTTGAGATTCAAGCTCAAAGCTGTTCCTAAGAGGGTGCAGAGTGTCTAGTGGCTTCCTGGCTAATGCCCTATCATTAGAGTGACCATGTGGTTTACCATGGATCTGGGTGCTTTTGGATGAAAGGAGTCCCTATTTGTGATTACAATAGGACAACAGTTGTAAATGTGGCTACCAAGCCTGGGTACACGGTTCCCTGCCTATCACGGAAAGGCTGAATAGGAGGAGAATCATTTCACTGAGAGGAAGGATGATTACCTCCTCTTCTTCTTTGAATGTTTATTTGTTTTTGAGAGAGGGGTGGGGGAGGGGCAGAGAGAGAGGGAGACCCAGAATTTGAGGCAGGCTCCAGGCTTGAACCCACGAACTGCGAGATCATGACTTGAGCTGAAGTGAGAACCTTAACCAACTGAGCCACCCAGGCACCCCAGCCTCTTCTGAGTGCCTAGAGCCCTAGCCGAACTTGTCAGCCATTTGGCATCTAGCGTATTCTGCCTTGAAATTTTATTTCTCCTCAGGTGACTCTGTCTTTGAGGTTGGGGTCTGGATTCCTCTTTCTATCTCCGCAGAAGAGATCCAGAGACCTCAATAAATGCTTGTTGATTACAACGAAGCTGAACTCGAGAGGACCTGTTGTCTCTCCCTGGTTTCAGTGGGACATGCCTACCCTCCACGTTGGGGGAGTTCGCTCCTGACAGCTTAAACACCTCACCTTGGGGGTAAAGGGCTTTGTTGTCTTCCTGTTACTGCTGTAACAAAGCACCACAAACTTAGTGGCTTGCGCCAACACAAATGTATTATTTTACAGTTCTAGAGGTCAGAAGTCCTTAAATCAAGGTGTTGGCAACCCTGTGTTCCTTCTGGAAGCTCTAATGCAGAATCTGTTTCCTTGACTTTTCTAGCTTCTAGGGCCCATCTGCATTCATGGATTTGTGGCTGCTCCTTCCACCTTCAAATCCAGTAGTTTAGCATCTTCTAGTCTCTCTCTCTGCTTTCCTCGTCACACAGTTTTTTTTTTTTCCTGACTAACCCACCTGCCTCTTTCTTATGAGGACCCTTATGATTACATTTGGCTCATTGGATAATCCAGGATAATCTCCGCATCAGGATAGTCCTGATTTTAGCTAAGTAGGAAATTATTTGCCGGAAGTAAAGGATTTTGCCAAAAGAGACTTGGGGGGAGTAGCAAAGGTCTGGGAGCAGATGCTGTGCCAAGATACCCGAGATGATCTGTCAGGCAGAGTTCAGGTGGAGAAAGAAACCATGCCAGTTATTGGGATGGGGGAGAATTTAACATAGATCATTGTTAATTAGTAAACAGGAGTTAACTGCCAAGGGATCCGGAAGTTGCAGGTGCAATGTTGAGGGTCCAGCTCCAGCGTCTCAGGCAGGAGGTGGGGAGAAAGGGGGGGTTTGGAACTGAGACACAATAAATCCATAATGTCATAGATAAGTAAAAGGGTTACCCAGTACAGTAGATACAGACTTATAGTTTAGAAAATCATCATCCCTTCTCTCCTTTCCAGATTCAGAATTCCATAGAAAAGGAGAGCACTGAAAAGTTCAGGAAAATGCCGCCACAGTTGGATGGGGCAGCGGGAATCCTGCCAATATCAAATGTAAAACAGGCAAAGGAAAGGTAACATTTGTTGATTGTATTTGTTTGTTTGCTTGGGGGAACTTCATTGGCCCCTGACAACTGCTTTCCAACTTCCAGAGGCTGGAGAAACTTCCTGTAATTCAGCTGTGCTAATAGGGATAACTAGGAGGCAGCGGCCTGTTGGTAGACTCTGCAGAGTGGTTGGGGAGGCTGGTGGCCACAGTGTGTGGCCCTAGGGGGCTCAGTGAGAGAGAAGCATAGCCATTTGAATCTTGATCGATGTGGATGACTTGCCTACAGAAATGTGGTCTGTTTATACTCCCATTCGATAGTATTTGATTATGGGATGTCATCAGCTTTTGAATGTCACCTTTTAAAAAATTTGCATTTCTCTCCAAGGCTGACAGTCTTTTCATATAATTAGCCACTTGGATTTTTTTTTTTTTTCCCCTGTGAACTCCCTTTGGTGTCCCACATGGGAACACCTGAGGAAAGGTTCATTTATGTAATAAGAGTGTACTAAATGCGTAGTAAATCGTAGGTCCTCAGGCAAGCGGGTAAACAAAATAGACTTGGTCCATGCGGGCCAGACAGTAAAGAAAACACATGGCTGAGTACACATTCGGTGGGTTCTTCTTTGGGTGAAGTGGTTAGGGAAGATCTTTCTGAGAAGACATGTAAGTGGAGACTTGATAGACAAGAAATGATGGGTCACGTGAGGAGTTAGGGAAGGAACTGTTCTTGGCAGCAGAGACAACAAGGTGAAGGTTTTCCGGTGCATGAGGACCTGGCATGTTGGAGGGTGGGAAGACACCCAGGCTGGTTAGAGCACAGTGAGGAATAATGTGGGTTTATTCTTGGTCCCAACTGAATTCAGGGGCAGACCTGGGCACACTATTCAAGGCTTTCTTTTCTTAGGTTAAAAACCCTACAATGAAGCTTTAGGCCAATGTCTTTTGTGGGCATGCTTGTGGAATTAGGCTTGTGGGGATTTCCAGAAGCCCTCATCTGTCACTAAGCAGGACTAGTATGGATCATTCCTTACAAAGAAGGATGGGTTAGAATAGCTTTGGAAAATAGATTCAGTGCTTTCCCCTAATGGCCCACTCCTGTTGCTCATGCTCTGTAAGGATAATATTTGTTAGAGTTAACGCTATCCCTCATGCTGCCACAGGAGCCTCTTTTTGCCCTTCATCCGCCCTTACTCCATGCCAGGGAGGAGAAACTGAATCAGGGGGAACACAGAATGAAGACCAAGAGGGTGGACCTTGGTGCACATCCCCTTCCTCCTGTGGCTCCGTGAGCTCTCTCATCCAACAGTGCTGGTGAGTAGTATGAGCCTGAGGGCTGGCTTGTGAGTAAGTGAGTGTGTGTGTGTGTGTGTGTGTGTGTGGGTGGTGGGGGGGTGAGGTGTGGCTCACCCACCATGGAGAATGCGGTGGGGCCCAGAGGAACACAAGCTGGAGTAGGTGGCTTAGACCAGCTCAGTGTTAGGCTTGAGGAGAGACAGTTAGGCCTCTTCCAGGTTTTTCTCCTGCTGTTGCCCAGGTGAGGCACCCCCAGAGGGGAGTACAGAGCTGACTTCCAGGCTTCCTCTCGTCAGGATAGTAATGCTGCTCCCATGGAGAGGAGTTGAGCAGTGTTTTCCCTGTGTCTGAAAGAATGTCCTCAGATTGCATCCTTCAATAAGATCAGGAATTCCAATTCCTTTCATGTTTACTCAGTGAATTCCCAAGACCTTGGCCATTTTTGTGGCACTCTCCATGTTCATTTTATGTGAGGACAACCAGACACAGTAGGGGCCTGAATGTGCTTCCTTCCAGGGAAGAGTTGAAACACCCAGAGTTCGAGAGAACCCCAAAATCAGACCACCAGAGACCAGAGTCAAAGCCAAGCGGCAGGGGTTGTTTATTCGCAGGTTCGAACCCGGACCTCCGCGCACTCGTTGCCGGTGACGCTAAGAGGCCGTGAACAAAGCCTTTGCAGCCTTCTTATAGACAGAAGTAAACAAGTCATGGGGAGGGACAGGGGATTTCCATGGTTACAATTCCCAAATGTGACCCTTGGGCCATTTTTGTGGCACTCTCCATGTTAACATCTCTCTCTCCAGGCCCTTCCCTCAGCAAGGTAGGGAGTAGCTGCTGGCCTGTTCGGATTGGCTGCCGCCAAGGTGGGGCGGGGGGGGGGGTGACGGAGGGAACATGAAGCTAGTCGCTTGGGCAATCAGGTGGCGGGAAAGCAAGTCTTAAGCATTGTTACAGAAGCAGAAAGAGCTGGTTAGGTAATGGCTTCCCGTAGCGCAGGCATTTGCCCAGAAGCGGAAAAGCTGGTTAAGTTTTTGGTTTAGTTTATCTAGGCCTCTCAGAGTATGTATGACTTCCCTGACTAGTTGCTGAAATTTTGTTTTGTCAACAAAAGACTTCCCCAGGTGGAAGGAGAGCAGGTGTCTTCATCAGGATGTCAGAACTCTCAAGAGGTACCCCAAGTCCTGGGGGAAGCTGCGCCCAGGCCAGCCTATCCAGCACAGTGTTCTCCCTCCACCCCTGATATGCCCTGAGTCTTCCCCTTGGGGGTTGCCTTTAAGCCCAGGTGTCTCTTGCCCTGAGCAGCCTGGGACTGTCTCTTTATATGGCCTTTGTTCTACTTCCCATGATGGCAAGTGGCATCAAACATTCTGTGGGGGATTCTTTTCCTTGGGAGAGGGGGAAGAGGGGATGAGGATGTCATCTGGCATCATGACGCAGGGTCAGACCTATAGGGGGATGGGGTGGTAGATAAAGGAATCCCTTAGGCGCTGGGTGGGGACTTGCAGACTAGTGTGTTAGTGAATGACCTCACCTCATTAGCACTTTGTATTTCAAAGAGTTCCTTCTCATGGCACATCTCACTTCACTCACCAGGACTGTGAGGCAGGCAGGATGTAGATTATTTTCCTTTGAAACATGAAGGATCAGATACAGAAACATTATGTAATTTGCCTGAGGACAAAAAGCTAATGACAAAGCCAGGAAGCTCTCTGGTAGAAAGGATTCTAGTTAATTTACTTAACAAATAGAAACTTACATGGCTTGCAGTTTGCTAAAACAACAACAACAACCCAAAAAGCCAAAAAACCCACCTAGTGCAATTTTTAAGGAGTGGAGGTTGGGTTTTGGTTGGGGGTACATTCACTGTTAAAACTAGCCAGGTCCTTCTTACCTGGACCGTCCTTTACAAATGACCTATTTCCCAAATAGTGTTGGATTTACTTGGACACCATAATTAACAGCATTGTGACAGCTATGGGAAAACAGTGCTGACATCCGTTTTTTTGGGTCCTTTTTTCCTTCTTTTAGCTGAATGCCTAAAGATGCTTCCAGAAAAGGCATGCTATGACCGATTTATGCTGAGATATGAATTACTTCCTTTTCTCTCTTAGGGCTATTTTCACTCTAGGCCCAGATTCTGTTTGTGGAGTAAATGGTTCTAAGTTACTCTTAATCTAAGTCATCTAGGAATAGGTTGTTTTTGAGTAGCAGCATCCTTGGAGTCACACAGATAACACCTGCAGATCTTGAACTTTTTTTTTTTTTAATTTATTTCTGAGAGAGGGAGGGAGAGGGAGAGTCAGAGAGAGAAAGTGTGAGCAGGGGAGGGTCAGAGAGAGAGACAGAGAGAGAGAGAGATAGAATCTGAAGCAGGCTCCAGGCTCTGAGCTGTCAGCACAGAGCCTGACACGGGGCTTGAATCCACAAACCATGAGATCATGACCTGAGCGGAAGTTGGACGCTTAACCGACTGAGCCATGCAGGTGCTGCTTGAACTTCCTTTTTGAAAAGGAGCATGAATTACTACCCAGAGGACAAGTCACATATTCTCTCAGGTCATAAAACTGTTCGTGTCCATTCCTATAGGTGATGACACAGACCCTAGGGCCAATTTGTCTTTTCTCTCTTGTGAATTTAGTCTTTTTGGAAATTTCTTCCAGAAAATGGCCCCTCCTGGGTTGCGTTTGGGCCAGGAACCTCAGCTGGATAGATGAAATGTCAAGGGTTCTATGTCTACAGATCATAAAATGGCCAAAGAGGCCTGGAAAATGTCTGCTCATGTGCCGTGGGACAACACACATTTAAGGAAAACACATCTACTCTTCCAGCCAGCAGTGCAGCCTGGCAGGGATCATAAGCCTATAAGTTCTCCTCCTTTATTTTGGGTCCATCACAGAGAAGAAGCCTGCTGCTGAGCTGACTGGCACACACGGAGCCCTTATCTGCCAGGTATGGGGCTAAAATTACTTTCAGGATTTCATTTAATCCTTACAATAACCTGTGAAGTAGACAATCACTCCCATTTTAAAGCTAAGAAAATGAGCACAGAGAGGATCAGTATGTTGCCAGAGACCACCGACCAACCAGGACTGGAGCGGGGATTTGAAGGACAGACAGGCCCTTTTTGGGACCATTTATGAACTACAGAGCAATGCTCTCTCCAGTAAATCACCACAAGGGGGCGCCCTGCCCATATCCACTCCAGTACAAGATGTATTTTATTTTTCCTCCTGGGGGTGTGGGGTGGGCGCGATTCACACGGTTCTTGTTTCCCATAGTTTCTGTCTGAATGCTGAGACTCCTTTAATACTGGAAAGTTTCAGACCAAAGTAAATGCGCCTACCATTATTGTCCACTATAATCGAAACAGGTTCCAGGCTCCATGTTGTCTGCACAGAGCCCTATGCGGGGCTTGAACTCACCAACCATGAGAGCATGACCTGAGCTGAAGTCTGACACTAACTGACTGAGCACCCAGGCACTCCCTGTAATTCCAGGTCTAAAACACTGCCTGAAGGAAGTTACTGTGCTATGAATACAAAGTATGTTCAATAGTAGGGACCAGATTTTCCTTCTAGGGTGGTAAAAGAAAGGATTCATTTTAAAGAAAACTAACAGAAAGCTGCAGGCTTTAATCACCAAGGATGTGGTATTACACAGAGCATTTGGGGCCCATGGTCAGAGTATGTAATCGTTCTCTTTAGAAATTGTGAATGATCCAAGCCATGTTTTCGATCTCTGGATAAAGCTGAGGATTTATGGGTTGAGTTTTCTTCTTTCTATGTCATCTGACAAATAATGAGTGGCAAAGAAATTGGGATTCAATTTTCTAGGACAAAGGTCCTATCTAATGTTGACAAAGGACACCAGGGACTTGCAGGATTGGTGATTCCTGACACATCTAAATATGGATGTGTGATGGGGCCTGGCTCCATTTAAATAGCCATCCTTGGGCTGGTTGAACACACAAAGAGAAGGAAAAAAAATGTGTGTTCTATTAAAAAAAAAAAAAGCCTTCACTCCACCTGAGAATCATTGGCACATACAGTGTCTAAAAGACAGAATGCCAGAACAGAGGCAATACACAGCAGCAGCCGACTCAGAACCCTAGTTCTGTCCGCTGGTTCCTGTGGAACCGATGGAGGCAGGACAGCATTGCCTCCCCAGCCTATGTCCAGCAGGGCCTACTGTCCTGTGCCACTGAGGCAGCCTCCCCCCCCACCCCCCCCGCCCCCCCAAGACCATGACTCATCAGCAGAAAGAAGAAACCATGGAACAAAACTTCAGGGCTGGGAAGTGAAACGAGACTCAGGAAATCCTGAGGCTCCAGATGAGGCTCAAGGGAGAAAATGTAATGGGAGTCAAGGCAGGAGGTTACATGATGGCAGTAATTGAGCTGAAATGCATAGTATCTTTAATTTCCTTGACAGCTTTAATTTGCTGGTTTATAGCAAGCAGCTGGGGAAGCCAGGTGCCCTACCATCCAAAGCCAGTTGAAGTAGTTTCTCTTTTCTTTGCAAAACACAAGATGGTCAGGGACAAGGGCAAGTTTCGGAGTAAAATATGTGCATTTCTATCAGCTTCCCAGGTGACGGCGAGGCAGCCAGGACAGAGGCGGCCCGGCCCTAGGCCACTGTGAGCCCGCGCTGTATGGCAGGTAGCACGGAGGAGCGGTTAGCTGAAGCAGGATTTACAAAGGGTCCGATAGCAAGGCCAAGGGCATGGAGGGGCGAGAGGTTGGTGGGAGGTAAAAACGAAGATGAATTTTTGTGTCAGGCTGGCTGTGGCTATGCAAAATCATCTTGTATGTAATGCCTGGATTTTCAAAAAGAAAATCAAAGGAGAATCCATCGTTTGCACCATCTCGTTACAAGAGGGCTGTTAGTGCATTCACGTTTATAGAACAAAGTGAGATCTGCCTTGTGGGTGGGTGGTGTTCTTTTTCCAGGTCTCTTAAGTCTTTACATTTCTCCTGCTCAGACAGTGGCCCACCTGAGGCATTTTCTGGTTTTGATGACCCCTGGAAATAATGTCACCCACCTAGCCATGTCTGAAGGCCAAGAAGGTGTCATGGAGGTGATTTCAGGGGCACAGAGGAGCACAGCCTAGCTCCTTCCTTGCTGCCAGTTGTGAGCATGCATGTGTGAACGTGCAAACATATGCTCAGCTACCACCCGGGCCCACCTGTGCCAGGGGAGGAGGCACACACAACGGATATCAACAAAAACGACACTCAAACATTTGTATTTGTCTGAAATTTATTTCTGGTATTTCCCCCCTCCACTCCCCACCCTCAATCTGCCTCTTTAGGCAGATGATGATCATGATGGGTCAATAGTTTTTCCTAAGCATGTCCTCACTCACAGTAACGGGAAGGGCATCATTAGATTTTTTTAATATTATTTTTTAGGTTAAAAAAAACCACTTACCATATTCATTCTCTCCTCAAATTGAGAATTAATTGTGGTAGCATTGCCAGGAAATACAAAATATATTAAGAAAGAAGATCATCTTTGCAAGGCAGTGGGCTTATAATTAGTTGGCAGGAATTGGGGCTTTAAGCCACATAATCAAGGCTGCTTTCCTCAATCCAGCCGAGCCGCCTCTCTGTCCTCTGAAAACTAGAGACCACAGTCTTGTCCTTCCACCCAGGAAACACTTCGAAGTCCTGCCTGCTTTAGCACGTGTCCATGCCAACCCAGAGGGCTGCTCTGTACAGCCTCACCCAGGTCACTTCCCTCGAAAACAAGTGGGTGATACGGTATTTCTTTTTTTTTTTTATTTCTAGGAGAGAGAGAGACAGTGTGAGCAGGGGAGGGTCAGAGAGAGAGGGAGTCACAGAGTGAAACAGGCTCCAGGCTCCGAGCTGGCAGTCAGCACAGAGCCCGATGCGGGGCTGGAACCCACGAACCGCACGATCATGACCTAAGCGAAAGTCGGACGCTTAACCAACTAAGCCACCCAGGTGCCCCAATACGGTATTTATTTCTATAAATCAACATAATTTGATCAAGTCTTCTTTCCAATTTAACAGGGCATGAAACTAGTCTGCTGAATGAGGGCACAGGCTGTAATGAGTATCTGAGTTGAGCCACATCACCGGTATCAGCAGAAAGGTAATTGTTCACCAGCTTAATTCTTTTGCCTGTGAGAAGAAAAAAAAGAAACCAAAGACTCTTGCTGGAGAGAAGCTAATGGCCTAAAGAAAGGTTAGCTCTTTTGTCTTTTTCACATTTCAAGTTTTCCCATTAGAACATATATAAGGAAACGCTATCATTATGCTGATTCTAGCTCTCAGGTCTTCTGTAGCCCACAAGATCTTCCCAACAGCATTGCATGCATGATGAAGCCTGCCTATTTGGTTGCGTTTTATAGATTTAACAAATGATCGAGAAAAACAAACTTTCATCACAGAGTTAAAATATTTAATGACCAAATTAGAGCTTACTGTAATCGTGAATCATAGAGCAGGTGTTGTCTCTGAAAGAAACAAAAATTTTATTTGACATCCTAGAGAAACTTCTGAAGAATTAATAACTGTACAACAGACAGCCGCGGTATTACGGTTCTAAAAACAAAAAGCAAAACCTATCTTTATGACCCCTTCTTTAGGGCATTCTGTACATATGTTTACATAAATTCACAACCTTTGTTAGCCACAAAAGTAGTATTAAGACAGATTTCACTGTAATTTTAAGTCTAACACAATCTTTTATATTTTTTGGAGCTTAAAAAATTAACTACTGATCTTGTTACATTTTACAAATACATTCTTTAATATGAAACATTAACCTGAACAACTGGATGCGTCCTGCATACAGATAGCTAATACTAGGGAAGAATACTACGCTATGTTCCAGGAAGAAGCAGTATATACTGGGGAGCTTCTTTTCTTTATATGTTGTCAGTACAACTGAAGAGTCCTTCACAGAAAGAAAGTATCCCGAAAGCCCATAATGGAGTGCAGAAATGAAACAAACAAATGAACTGTTTTCTAGCAGCTCAACCAAACCAACTGGTCCCAAACAATGTGACAAGTTAGCAGTTTTCTCTAGGCTAGACTGTATTAATATTTTGTATTGCAGCACCTTCTACAAGAGGATAGCAAAGAACTTCACATGTGTCATCACAGGGCAGCTCTGCAAGAGGTCAGGAGGTAGAGGAAAGACGGGGGATTGCTGTTCTGGCCTCTCTGTAAGGTGGAGGCCTCGGTCGGGCTTTAACCTGGGGAAGTCGAGGGCATAGCCACGGCCTGGAAGCAAAAACAGAGGAAGCTAATAAAGACTCAGATAGGCGTTCTAATCCAAGCTATTTCCGGGAAGACTGAAGTCTAAAAGGATAAACGGAATGAAGCTAGAGGGTACGATGTGGGACACCTACGTTTAGGAGGAGTAGCTATCATAATTCTACCGGGGATGGGGAATCTCAGATTTCACAGTATGCTCATGACCTCATCCTCTGCACAAGAAGTGGCTCTGCAAACACTCTTGTTGGATACTTGGCAACAGATTTATTTCTGCGTTTGGCCAATTGTCAGGAAGTTTTAGATTTACGCTTTCAATTATTTATACCAACTACGTAGCTAGAATCCAACTTTGGAAGATGAATATCTCTGTGTATGTGTATTTCCTGAACTGGGGTCTGCAAACAAAACCTGTTTGGAGTGATAACATTGGGCTTTTCTTAGAAATTATAAATGCTTCTAATGGTACTCATCAGAAAGAAAGTTCCTAGCTTCTTTGAACTTTTTTGACACTGAAAGAAAGGTACAAAATTTATAGTAAACTT
Source organism: Proteles cristata cristata (assembly GCA_017311185.1). Taxonomy (NCBI): domain Eukaryota; kingdom Metazoa; phylum Chordata; class Mammalia; order Carnivora; family Hyaenidae; genus Proteles; species Proteles cristata. The sequence continues at coordinate 1,877,717 of JAESUZ010003282.1, read as the reverse complement.
ATGTAGTTTTACAGAGTTTTCTTGAACTGGATCATCTTCCTAAGAGGATTCAGAAATTTGTCTGGCAAATCCCATCTCCCTTTGATACATACAAAGATAATTTTTTTTTTTTTGCTCTAAAAGCCCAATTTTTTGTCTCCCAGGGAATGCTTTATCAGGAGACTTAAGCTATTTAAATCAGCATAAATAATTCCAAAGAGATCTGCTGCTGCTGTGTAAGAGGCTACAATACACATGACTCAATCGGCTCAGTGGGTAGGAAGGAATAGAAAGGGGTCCTGAAGATTCAGGCAGCTTAAAAATCAATGTCTTGCAGTGGGAGGCTGAGACTGTCTGGGATGTGCAGCTTGCCTCCTTGCTTCATGAAGACAAAACTTTTATAGTTAGCATTAAACCCTCTAAGAAACAAAACTCCCAGACTCTACACCCAGCACTCGCTGGAGTAATACAAAATCAGGAGGTGTGGGAACCAACTTTATTCAATCTGACTGCACTGTAAAGGCTTCATGACCATGTTTTATGTCAGACCAGGCAAGGTGCAATTGCCATGAAATACAATTTGTCAAGACACCCACACTTTAAATTACATTAAATAAATAGCAATAACAACATCAAAACGTCCAAAAATCAGATACCAAGAAACTGAAGGCCATTTCCCGAGGATATTGTGAGGGTGTTTCTAAAATTGGCATGACTTTGTAAAAAGAAATTTTAAACGTAGTATCTTTTCACATTATCATTTACATGGACCTTTATCTGGACAAATCAATTCTTGATAAAAATCCAAGCTCTTTTCAATATTGGCTGCCGTAATTTGGGACAATGACAAAAGAAAGACATCCATGAATGCACAGAAGTTTTTAAACAAGCTTTTCCTTAGGCCTTTCGTTTTGAATTTTTACCTTTCATAATTGCAGATAATCAGCCTGGGAACAACTACTGGAAATATTTAAACTGAAGCTCAGAAAGTAGATTTGTATCTGTCATTCTGATTTTTTTTTTTTTTTTTTTGGAATGCTGGTGGTGGCTCATGCAAGAGATTACTACATAAAAAGCAAAATCCAAGACCGCTGTTTCCCCTGATAAATCCAAATGTTTTCCATAATACAGACTTCTGTTTCAAGATATAGAATCTTAACCTTCAAATTAAGAGCGGCTAGGAGATGGAGAGACCAATCACTGCTTGACTTTGATTTCCATCCAGGAACAATAACATCTCATGTCTCCATATTCAAAGGTCTTCCGGCTTAATAATCACATTTTTTTTTTCAAGTAAGCTCTCCACCTAACGTGAGGCTTGAACTCATGACCCCAAGATCAAGAGTTGCATGCTCTACCAACTGAGCCAGCCAGGCACCTCTCTCTGCCTTAATAGCAAGAAAAAAAATACATGTTGCCAGTTTAGAACCAGCTCAGGATATCATTTGGTCCAAATTTTATATTCAAACTACCGAAAAGAAAAAAAAAAAAACCTTAAAGAAAGAAAACACATTTAAAGACCTACATACACACAGTGGAGGAAAACAAAAACCAAATGAAGCTGATGCCTGCTGCAGCATTTCCTAGCACAATCATTAGTGAAATGTGTCAACACAACTTCTTTTCTTTCATATTCACATCTGAAAAGGTAAAGCAAAAAAACCCTAAGTGTCCATATACTGGAAAAAAGAAGCAAGGAGAGGTCCGGAATTCTTGTAAAAACCACTGAGCTCTTCCATTTCTCTTGAGAGGGTCATCACCCGGATAGGCAGCGTCTCAACATTTGTGCTTCATGGCGAGCTACGGAAAGAGAGGGGTGGCAGAGGAAGGCATTGTTAGGCATTTGTCTGCTCCTTCCCCAAATCCATGCTGAGAGACGGGACTAAGATTTCACTTGCTGTGGCAGATCACCTTACTATGCGCAGTGACATCTAGTAAATGTGCAACATTTTCTCTAATAGTCCACTGGGCACTGTGTTTGTGACTCTTCCTTAACAATAGTTCCACTGGTGTATGTGTCCTGGTGGCAGAGCATGCTATGTGGCTTTCCTGCATTCCACGGGAGAAAATGGAACATCCAGGGCACAGGCAGAGTGAGAGACCTGCCTAGGAGGAGGGGTGGAAGAACCAAGGCCTTTGGGCTCCCGAATTACTAGTTATCCAGGAAAACCAATACTCCTGAAATGTACGTATAGATTGATACCTCATAGAGTATTAAAAATCAACTGTAGAAAAAGTTTGCTTTAATCCACTCAGTATCTAGCCTGGACATTCAACCAAGTCAAAAGCACTTGACGAGGAAGCAGTGTTACTGACTAGCGCTGAACAGTACACCGAACCCAGACCTTCATTTACTACTCCCACTGGTATTTGACACTTGATCTTAGCCAAAAGGCTGAGAAGCGATGCCTCACTAGTATTTGAGAAATGTGGCTTACTGAAATGTTAGACCTTTATAAATGGGAACACCAGTACCACTGTATCATTCAGTAGCTTCCCAAGCCCAGCTAGAGCCCGTGATGATATATTTAAGGAAATATAGGCAGGTACAGAACATAAAGTTAAATCTGACCTTGCTTTTCTTCCATCCTTTCTAAGGAGCCCATACACTGACATGAAGCAGAAGGCAGAGCTGAGCCTCAACTGTAATTCCTCATGTGTCCAGAATCTGGTATTAGGGATTAATCCCTGGGATTGGGACTGGAAGTAGAGGACAAGGTTTGTTTTTTGAGGAAACAGCAGGTGATTCTCTTCAGGCAAGAACTTTGTAGAAAGCCCTGTCATCTGCATTGTGATCAGGTTCTCGATCCTTGAAGAATTAGCAAGGGGATTCACCAGAGTCCACACAGTGGTGCTATCCATCAGTCTGGCCGGTGTCAATGATCCATTTCTCCAGTGTGACCCAGGGCAGTATGAGTCTCCCTTTCCCTTTCTTTGATGTCTCCAACAACGAGGTTATAACCCTGGGGCTGTGACCTCAGGCCACCTGCAAAAGCACCGGACATTTCCCTTATAGCAGGTGCACCGGGCCAGGTCAGCATGTGATGCAGAAGGGACCTGTGGACCCAGGCCTTCGTGGTGCTAAATTCATCTCAGTCGAAAGGTCTCCTCATGCTTCTCTGCCTGGTGATGCCAGCCTCAATGAAGACCTCCACGGACCTTCATCAGGGTGGACACTGAGTCCATCAACAGGTCAGTGTTTGTGAGTATGGGGCTGCGGTTGTGCTAAGTGCTGTGGGTTTTTGCCAAGATGGGTGGAGGTGGCTCATAACTCCTGACCTCGAAGGGTTTATAGTCTAGGACCCGTGGTGGGTAGAGTTGGCAGGGCCAGAGCTCTCCTTCGGATCCATTCCACTCCCCTGCCATGCTCGGCCCCTCTGCTGTTTGGATTCTGCTTCTCGCCCAGTCTCTAGTTTTAATACATTATTTAGCAACATGGACCATTCCAATCAACCAGGGCTGTTAAGTGTTGTGCATAATGAATACCAAACATAAATATTTGATCAGTGCTGCTGTCCTGTTATTCACTGAGCTGTTAACCTTCAGCTAATGGGCTTGTGCCAGTTCACCCCCAGTCGTTAATCTTCAGCAGCAACGGTACCGCTGTTTGCACCAGGCCCTGGTACCACTGTGCTGTCTGGGAGGGTGCTAAGCGGGGCCCCAGCCAGGTGGGGGTGTGGCCAACTCAGCATCGCAGAAATATGGCTGGTTTGGATATTTGACTGTTTGCGGTGTCTTTGCAGAAAGTGGCACCATTTCCATGTTTTTTTTTCTTCATTATTTTAAAAAATTCTCTGGGAGTTAGAAGTTCTGGAATATTGAAGGCAGAGGTGCTGTTGCTTCTCAGCTACAAATCTGTCTGACCTTGAGCCCTAAAGTCACAACTGCTCTGTATGTCAGTCTCCTTATGTTTATAAATATCATCTCCAACTTAAATGCTAATGGATCAATTTAGATGTTAGATTTCCTACAGAAGAGGAGTTTAAAATTTCCTTCTGGTATATTTTGTTTTCTTAACATCTCACGGAAAGCTTTCTCCTTTGGAGCTGTGTAGGCTATGATAACAGAAATAAATTACTTGCACCGGGCGGGGGGCGGGATTTTAAGAGGCCTGGACTCTTGAGGTTCTTTCTGGTTCAGGGGCCCAAAGGGAGCAGGTGACTGTAGCAGGGACAGAGGCAGCCAGTCCCTGCCAGTGAGAGAAGTAAGTACCTCTTACCACTCCCTCCGTCCCCCACCCCCAACATGAGCTTGTACAAAACAGGGCGGATCACTGTTCCTTTCTGTGCGAAGTGTCATCTGAGGATGCCGAGGTGTGGGTGCTGCTCTTGCCTGCTGACTCACTGCCTGTGGCAGGTGTCACAGTACAGCATGCACTGCAATGTTGGGTTTTTTGGGGCAGGGGAAAGTGAGCAGGCCTGCTCTGCGCCTGAGACCGTGCCAAGTCCCTAGCTCAGGAAGCAGCCACGCTTCCTCAAGGCAGGCTCAACAGAGCTGGGGGAGTCTGCGTACAGGAGTACTTCCCAGACGGGGCACCATCTGCCCTAGTGGAGACGAGCACCCACGTATCTCAGAGGCGGGGTTGTGCAAAGGTGATCCGCACGTTAATGTGCCTGGGTCATTGCAGGAGTCCCGGGGCAAGTTAGACCCTATTTACTGCAATCTAGAAAAGTGTGCCACACTCTCTGGCTGGGGGTTACGTGTCCTTATTCAACCAGGGTGCATGGCACTGTTGTCTGCTCAGGGTGCTAACATGCGCACGGTGCCTCCACTTGTAAACACAGTCCCACTCTTTATGAATCAACACAGCTGTTTGTCTGGGGCAGAAGGGCTTGGGTTCCCTCTGAACGCCCTCTTGACTGGCACGTCTGGTGGGGGCTTGGCCACCCAAATGACATCTTCATGGTCAGGCTACAGCAGTGGCTTTAAATTGGGAGTCCTAGTCCCTGAGAAAAGAGCCACCCCTTATCTAAAGAGGTCACTCTCCTCCTCGGGAATACTGCCAATGCTGGTGATTCATAAGCACACATCCCAGTTGTAGAAAACCATGTCTGGCCAGGACAGTGTCTCTCACACTCCCTCAAACACACTAATAGATACCAGCAACCCTTCACCTCCCCCTCAGAACACCCATGGGCGAAGAAACCAAAACAAGGGCACACTGGCCCCCTCCTCTTCCATCTCTGCTGAAAACAGGCCACTGGCTGGCACCGATCCTCCCCCAGTGGTTAAGGCCAGAGGCCCGTTTGCCTGTGGTGGCCTAATCAGTTTCTGTTCTGACAAGCCCTGTTTCAAGAGTTGTTCTGTGTTTAGAAGGTATCAGCATTTAGCAGGAGCCCTGCCCACCCTACTTTGGGGCTCACAAAACCTTCTCTCCAATCCCTCCCCAATACCTTTGTTAGGCTCCTCAACCACATTTCTCTATCCTTGTACAGTGCTGGTTAGGTGACTGAGTAGGGCAGATTCAACAACCATTTTTTGGAAATAATTATAACCAATATTATTTTGATTTATATGTGCCAGGTATTGTGATAATAGATTTATTGGTTTGAATTCATTCAATTCTCTCAAGGCCCTAGGAGACAGACACTGTCATTAATTAGCCTTATTTTATTGATGAGGGAATTGGGGCTTAGAGAAATTAGGCACTTGCCCAAGGTCACTGGGAGGGCAAATCAAACACAAGAGGTTAACCACACCGTACTGCCTTCCCAGCCACCTAGTAAGCTCGGCCACAACATCAGGGAAACAGGGAGACCAGGGCCAAGAATCGTGGCCCTCTGGTCAGGCTATCCAACCCCGTGTTTGTACAACCTCCTCCAAGGGGGACGCCCACATGGATGACGTCCAGGTATTGTCTACTCCGCCTTAGGAAGAGCGATTTCACAGACTTCCTTGGTAACCTGCTTCATGATTTAATCATTAACTTACACTCTAGTTTGAGCGGAATCTTATCAGTGCGCCGAGGGCTCTGTTCTGTGTGGTAAGTCACACAAGAGAACTGCCTGCACTCTCACTCTTCCCAGACTTGAAGACAATTAAAGAACTGTTCCTTTTAGCTTTCTCTTCCCCAAGCCAACACTTTGAAGGTTTCTCCAGACTTCTACTGCTCATCCCCCCATAAACCACAACATTATAGAAATGAAACTGGGGTGGGAATTCTAGCATTTCCATCTCATCATTATTTCTGTATCACCAAGGCTGGAGAAGGGACCTTAAATCTGGGCTCCCTCTCTCTGCGACAAGCAAGGGTCTGACTTCCAGCAGGGCTGCCTGCATTTTCAGCCACATCTGGCTGCTTCTCCTCCAGGGAACCCCCAAATGGGGCCCTGAGGCGGGCGTGCAGTGAGACTGTGTCACAACAGAGAACCTTATGATGGAGGAGACAGGTCTGTGCAAAGGGGAAGCAAGAGGGGAAGGCAGGAAGCATCCACTGGGATTCAGATCCACAGTCAGGCCTGGGCATGAGCCCCCGGGAGGGGCAAGATAGCCTCAGCTGGGCAGGCTTATCTTATGACTTTTCTGGTTGTCTATTCTTGTTTCTTCCACAGAAATGGGGTTTTCTGTTGGAGCAAGTTAATTTTTTCCCCAAAGGTCACCTAAAAAGCAGATCTGAAAGGCTGGATCATGAGTCGGAGATGCCAAAAGTTATCAGCAGAGGTGGTTTCTGGAAACCTGAATTCCAATCCCTAGCCAGACAACTGCCCTTTGACCCGAAGCACAAGATCAGCAATAAATCCTCTTTATCACTTGACCAACAGGGCAGCTCTTTCCTTTGGTTTGCGACTGCCTCAGAGAGTGGACTGCCAATAAAAACTCCCCTTTCCCCTTCTGAAAGGCACATTCTTAGGGAGCGTGTGAATGTGCATGTGTGTGCCTGTGGTCACATGGGAAACGCCATGCCCTGGATTCAAGGCAGGTGGGAACCTTGCGGGCAGCTCTGCAGGAGTCAGGTCAGCCTTAGCGATGGAAGGCCTCTTACAGGGGCAATCAGCCCCGGGGGGCATGGTGTCTGGGGACTAGAGCTTGCTTTCCATACAGTGAAGAGATAAGAACACAGGATGTTAGGCTCATGGCCGTGACGGGAAAAGGACGGCAAGGAAAAGTAAGCACAAGCAGCCCAAAGTCCTTTTTCAAGCTCTGGCCAAGGGAGGATGGATATTTTTAGATCTGATCTCCCCATCCTGTTCCCTGAAACTTGAGCGCTAAAATTCTGGACAGGAACTAAAGATGGTCCACATTTTCCAAAGACCCAGATCCAAGGTCAGAGGCAGAGGCATTAGAAAGGAGATAAATGGAGAAACAGGTACAAGAAGAAATCTTTCATGATTCTGGTACTTAGTAAACAACAGATTGCATAAAGGGGCCAAACAGACAAACAAAAGCCTTGATTTTGTATCTTCCAGCATTGGGAAATGCACTGAAATGAGTTTCTTGGAGCCCAAGCTCCTTGACCACCGGAGTGGAGACCCCTGCCCCTCTGCGGGACCCACCTTGTGTGCAGTTTCCGCAAACTGCTGGGCGCTGTTCTTCATGTCTTCCGTCTTCTCCTCTGCTCGGCCTAACCGCTCCCCGCGCTCGTTCAAGGCTTGGCTCGCTTTCTGTACGGCGCTGGTCACGCTATCGGCTGCCGAGTGGAGGATGCTGTTTCCTGAAGAAACACAGCAAGAGCATCAGAGGCTGCCTTGGCTGAACTACAGCGACAGCCCTGCGAGGGGTGAGCACCTGTAAGAACAAGGAGGGTCCCTCCAGAGAAGCCTTGAGTGTCTAGGGATGAGTCAACATTTTTTCTGATCTGGTCTGACTGCTCATGTGTAGGAAGAGAGCCCACAGCCTGCAAGACTTGGGCAAATGCTGTTAGCTTCTCTCATATCCCCTTCACTGACATAGCTCTCACTGCCATTCTATTGCCATTTTGTTTGGTGAGGGTCCAAAGGATGGGGTCCATCTGGATTTAGGACTTGGCTTGCAAAAGGAAATGGAAATCCTGACAAATTCATAGAATTAGGCAAATTCGATGAGACTTATCTGGATCTCATGTGCATTTCCTCTTGGCTTGGGGTTTAGGTGAAAACCCACAGGAAAAGGGGGCACAGAATTTTCCCAGACAGAATGCTTTGTATTCTTTTCAACTGCTCTCTTCCCTAGATGCATGGTTTCATGTGAGAAGCTGTGAATCAGTCCCAGAGCACAGATATATGCCAGCTCCCAAGCTTGAATCTTGAGTCATAACGTGGTTGGCTGGGCCTCCTTTCCTCTGACCTTCAGGTTATGGGAGATATGGGTCCTCAACACTGCACTTGGCCAGCAGGTAGAAAATGGTGACAGTAACCAGCCTTAGAAGAAACTGAATACTTCCAGGTTTATGAAAAAGTTGAAAACCGTCATGTTTCAAAGGATTATGCGTCCCTGACATCCCATTTGCCAGGACTGAAAATGGAATTTAACAGTGAAGAACTGGCAGATGTATAACCCACTGAGAATCAGCGACTTGCAGAATTACAACCCAAGGAGATTTATAACTGTATTTTGTTAACACTGAGTGGAAGATATTTAATGGCATTTTATGTAATGGCTTTATGTCTTCGAATAAGTTTATTACATCATTTAACTTTGTACTGGGATGGATACATCTAGCCACAGACAGCTTTTAATAGAAATGTAATTTCCACTGGTCTCAGCTGTAAAGGCTTCCTAATTTCTCCTCTGTGGGAAAAGTCTGTGGTTTGTGGAACAGAATCTCAGACAAAGAAAGTGCCTGGCCCATAGGAAGCATTTTGTAAATTGTTTCCCACTTTTCTTCTTTAGGAGTGGATTTTAAGGGCTTCTGCTGTGTGCTAAGGGGAGAAGGGTGGGGTTGACTTAGTACTATGCAGTTGCATCAAACACTTCATGAGCCAAGATAAATCAGCAGATTAATAGGGACTAGAGGAGATGGGCTCTGGAGGAATCTTGTTGAATTTAAGGATTAGATGGAAGGTCTAGGTCTTCAGAACAGATTTAGGAGGAGAAGCAGTCTTGGTCCCCCTCTCCTTCCACATCCTCTTCAGGACTATGATGATAGCCTATGTTAGACCACTGCCTAACACGTGAATAACATTTTGCAGCCATAAAGCACCTTCACAGATACTATCTCATTTGACTGTCACACAAATTCTACTGAGAAGACTGAGACTAGCTGAGGGTAAGTGGCCTGCACAAAATCATACTGCTAGGGAAGTGGCATGGCCAGCCCTGAACCTGATTTTCCAATGACTTTTCCTGATTCTGTACCATCCTCTTTGCAGATATGGTGTAGGCTGTGGGAAGCAATTCAAAAGACAGAATTGTGAGCAAACTAGCATGGACAGATGCTGACAGGTAATGTCCCAAGGTAATGCCTGACTGTTTCTGTCCTCCAGATATTCCTCTTGGTCAATGAAGAGCTATTCACCCATGCTGCATTGCAAGTCAAGTGGTCTCAAGAAGAAAGAGGCCAGTGAATGGAATGGGAAGATGGAAGGGACTGGAAGGTGCACAGGAGCGGTGGGGGCCCTTATGTTTCCTTCCTTTCTTGCTTCCTTTCACAAACCCACAGCTTAGCCAACAGAGGCTAGGGAAAATATGAGGCAGGGAATCTGCAACTTTACAGCCAGGAACAGCTACATTAAGCCAAAAGGATTTTAGAATTAGCTACGATAAAATTAAGAGGATATATAACCAGGACTTATCTTTTCCCATTGAATTTGACCCTCGTGATGTCCTCAAACTTAGACACATCTGTGTTTCTGGAATGAACCTGCTATGCTTAAGCCATATTGTTTTCTTGTCATGACTTCCTTAATCTTGTACAAGGTGTCAGGTAACAGTGTATCCAATTTTATGAGATACTGTGTAGCCAACAGGCATTATTACTAAAAGGGAATAAACATTGTCTTCACTATTCAAAGATGATGCTGATGACCGCAATCAATAGAAAATCCACCTCCAGTTATCTTCAGACATGAGGATGGATTTGAGCAAATCTCAGGGCCTCTTAGTTGAAATGATCTCTCTCTCCCGGTTTCAATTCTAACCATATTTCAGGCTCAGTGAAGTCTCATCACCTTTATCAAGTTTTAGGTCAGCTCCATAACTTCTTTCCTCTTATCTCTGTAAGAACTGTCTTTATCCTTCTTAGGCACTTAACTGAGGACACTCATGGGCAACTTTCCTAACTTATTTCTTCACTTGCAGATGCATGACTTACCAGGCAGACTATAAAATTCCCCAAAGCACCATTTCATTATGTTGGCTATTCCCCAAATCTTGAATCTTTCTCTTCATTTGGTCTCCTACTTGCTTACTTCTCTCTGAGATCTTGCTAAAGCTGCAATTCTGGATTCTGTCATTGGCCCTCTTCACTATCTCATTCTACAGACTCTCCCTTCTTCAATTTTACTCAATTCATGGATTCAGGGACCAAATGCTATCTTTCACAAGGTTGTGCTGCGAAGCTCCAGACCCGTATGTTTTCTTACTTGACAGTTCCAGGTGAGTGACCCAAAGTCATCTGGAATTCAGTATGCCTCAGCCTGACCCCACTGCCTTTCCCCTCACACCTGCTTTTCTTTTGGGGTTCCCTGCTCAGTGAACAACCCCACTATCTGCCCACCCCCTTAATTCAGAAATCTGGGAGTCCAGTCTATATCCTCCCTCACTTTTACCCAGTACAACTAAAGGTCACTATCTACACAGCTCTTGATTTCTATTCTCCTTGCCATTTTCACCGTTTCTGTGTTGACCTAGTGTCCCTCCTGCTTTCAGAGTTACAGCGATAGCCTTTTGTCTAGCTGTCCCCACACGTTTTTTGGTTCACCTTTCATACTTTCATAGACAACGTTTAAAAAGGCAAATCTATTACCATCTCCTCGCTAAAAATACAATTGAGACTTGTGACTTGCTTTTCTCTCAGCTCATCTCTTATGCCTTGCCAAATTGCCTAAATGTGCACAGACGTTTTTTTTTTTTTTTTATAAGCCTTCATACTACTGTCTCTGCCTGGAACTCTGCTTCTTCTCTTAGTCTTTCTAAAAAGTGGCTATTTCGATACACTTTAGGCCCTCTCTAAGGGAACCTTGTTATGTCTAGCTTACCCTACACCCTGGCTGCCCCCAACACACATTATCTTGTGTTTATTTCAAATGGTACATTTATTTCATGCATGTAATTCTTGGCTATCTAGGGTGAACTCCTTGAGGGCAGGGACCCTGCCTTCTTCATTTCTGTATTCCTGGTTCATGACACACAGCAGACATTCAGTAAACATTGGGTGACTGAGTGGCAGGAAGTATGCATCATCCTTATTTCTTCATGGCTTAGCAGAGGGCTGGACACACAACTGATACTGTCACATGATCTAACTAAGTCCTGGAATTCCAAACTTGCCAAGTGACTAAGAGATTAGTCTGTATCTAGTGGAGTTAACCATCTCACCTAGCAACTGTGCCAGGAATACAGGGAGTTAAATACAACCACACAAAATGTAAAAAAAGGGAATGCATTTGCTACAGTAAAAGGAAAGGGAGGGTCAATAAAAAAAATCTGTTACTAGCCTTAAAATAAACAATAGTAAGGTATAAAAATAACAGAAGTTAAATAGCTTCATACATAAATCCAATGTAAGAATAACCATTTCCTGAACACTTACTATGTTCTGGGCATTTAACTAAGTCTGCTGCTCACAACCGCCTTATGTGATGATCCCATTTCTATCAACGGGAGCGCTAATGTAAAGAGAGAGGGTTAGCGTGTGCCAATGTTCATATAGTAACGAAATAGCACAACTAAGGTTTGAACCCAGGGAGCCGACCTCCAGAGCCAGTTCTCTTACTCCTTGTGTTATGTGGGCTCTCCATGGGAAGTTTCTCGTACGAGATTAACGACACTGTCTGCATTAACTGTGTGGAAGGACGACTGCGGTAGTAGTTCCTTATGCATTCCTTACAATCGCAACAGTAAACAAAAGATTCTATTATCGTAAGTTAGAATAACTTACTGTAGAAAATCTAGAATGCACATCACTATAAAAAGGCAATGAAATAATACAATATTCAATTGCTTAGAGATAACTACAGTTTACACTGATGGTACATTTTATTCTGGTGATTGTTCTGTATACACTTTCCTAAAACATGGCTGAGAACATACCACAAATATTTTGTTCTATATACTATAGTGGGGCACTGCCCCACATCATAAAGAGTTCTTTCAAAATACTAATTATAATGGCTGTGTAACACTGCTGTGATTTATTGGACTCTTTCCCTTTGAGACACTGTGTTTCCAAAAGTTTTGCTTTTTAAAATGAGGTTGCATTTACACACACACACACACACACACACACACACACACACACACACACAATCTTTGCACACATCCCTGACAATTCCTAGAAACGAAAGTGCTAATTCAAAGAACATACAGATTTTTGAGGCTCTTGATGCAGGAAGAAAATTGCCTCTCTGAAAGATTCATTCAACTTTTTTTTGTTTGAGAGAGAGAGACAGACAGAGAAAGAAGGAGATCGAGTGTGCATGTGCACAAGTGGGGAAGGGGCAGAGAGAGAGAATCTTTAGCAGGCTCCACACTCAGCACCAGTCCCAAGGTGGGGCTTGATCTCGTGACCCTGAGATCATGACCCGAGCCAAAATCAAGAGTCAGACACTTAACTGACTGAGTCACCCAGGCCCGGTCATATTTATGCAACTGGCGGAATGACTTTAAGGGAGCAATTTAACTTCTCTGATCTTCAGTTTCCTCAACTGTAAAATGAGGACCAGGCCACCGACCTTGTGTGGCTGTTGTGGGAATGAAGACAAATATGTGAACAAAGTGCCTGTAGATGCTCTGTCCCTCCCTCTACCTCCCTGAGACCACATCTGGTTCCTAGGAACTTTGGAAAGACAGTAAGATCCCACTCAGTTCCACTGCCTGTCTCCCTTTCTCCTGTCCTATTTTGGGGCTATGCGTCTTGAGGCTCAAAGAAGACGCTTCTCAGCTCTGTGTACCTGCTGTGCACAGCTCAGTGTGTTGCACAGAGACAGAGCTGAGCACAAACTCGCTGAGTCAAGGCATGCTCTACTCGAACTCAAAAGTCGGGTCCATCATATTGTATTGAGTTCAGTCTGGAAATAAGTCTCCCAAGGCAGACAGAACAGTAATTCTCTCTAAAGAGACAGGAAGCATATTGATACCCAAATTTATTCAAGCAGTCTGAGAAGAGGCTGTCAACCACAGCAAACAAAGTCAACCGCCTTTTGAGTTACAGTCTCTGGAGAGTAGAGACTGGTCTTACTTCATTGATGTTACATTTATATACATTCTACTCAATATGAGCTTAAAAATATATACATATTTTTGGCATCTCTTTTTTTTAATGCTGCCATCTTTTATGTTAAGTGATTGAGCAGACTTCACTGAGTTAAAGCTATAACTTGAAGTAAAGCAGTAACACTGTATTAGTTTGAAATCACAATTAAAAGAAACTTACATGTATAAAAGAATGAGGGAAAAAATAAGGTGTATCAAAAAGCAACCACAGAAGAGAAAGAGGTGGAGGAAATATTTTTAAAAACACACGACTCCAACAGCTCAAATATGAACATAATTTCTTCATACTGTCCTAGACTTCAGGTTCTATCTTAGTAATCAAAATTCCTAATTCAAGAGCCAGTAAAGAGGCAACTTCAAGAATTTCCATCATCTACCTCCTGTATCAAATATATGTATCCGTAAAGATATAGATACAGATAGATATGTATATTTGAAATGCAAAATACCTTGGAAAGCAGGAAAATCATCTAAAAATAAATGAACAATAAATATATGCCAATCTACACTCAGTGCTGAGTAAACATGATAATCTCTGAGCAACTGTTTTAGAACTGAAATCTGTTAATAATTTTGCTTGGACTACTTCCATTCTATAGTCAATTTGACCACTTAGCAAGGACTGTACAATAAAGCCCCATGTGTCCAAACTAACTTAAAGGAAAACTAATTACAGAAAAGAAAACTAAAATGGATTTGGGTTCCAGTACAGTACACTCACAAAAATTCGCATCTATTTAAAAAATATTTTTAAAATACTTATTATTATTATTATTTTTTTGAGAGATATGGAGAGAGCATGAGCTGGAGACGAGCAGAGAGAGGGAGACACAGAATCAGAAGCAGGCTCCAGGCTCTGAGCTCTTAGCACGGAGCCCGACATGAGGCTTGAACTCACAAACCATGAGATCATGACCTGAGCTGAAGTCAGATGCCCAATTGACTGAGCCACCCAGGTGCCCTGGTAGGGAAATCTATTATGTTAAATCTGTTAACAGGCCAGGAACACTAACAACTCTCATGGTGTCTGCCCAAAGTGCTCAGTAATGATTTATTCACAGAGTAGCTTAAATAGTCCCCATTATTTTCTTGACTATGGTATTACTATGTATTAGCAAAACTATTTTCACAGGTAGACATAAGGCACACCTAATTCTGGTCTAGTATTAGGGACATTCAAATTAACTTTCCTTGCTACAAATCTGTGGGATTCACCCCAGATGCTTTTTCTTTTTCTTTTTCTACTTCCAATCTTCACTGCTCAGGTTCTTTACCATTTGAGGACATATTAGCAAAGGAAAGGAAAAGTCACATGGAAACTTGGTTGTCTGACTGCAGGGTCCCTTCTCTGCTCTTAAAGCCACTCTGAACCACTTATACATTATCCTGCTTCCCGAGAGGAGTGCGCGCCTCCACCCCGACTGGCAGTGACTGAAGTCGCATGGTAACCTTACTTCCGAGCAGGTTCTGCTTATGGCTGTGACTTGCACTAAACATTTTAGAAATGAATATAATTTAAATCAGAATGATGATAGTAACTTCTACAGAGTAATTAAATGCAAAGGCCTACCCGGTGAAACAAGTTGCTTCTTAATTCACAGACTCCATTAATTATCTGTGAGCTTGGATAAATTAGGAAGCTCTTTCTACTTTACTTTGACTAATCAATACTAATCACCCTGCTGCATCTCAATGCTGGACCATCTCTAGGATCCCTTTTTCTTGATGGAGGTCTTCCAAAACGTTAAATTTCATTTGCACTTTTGTGGTAATGACTAATCAGATAAATTCTGTTACAAACACAGGCTACTTTATGTAAAACCTTTCTAAAAGGAAGAGTTGTTAACCTCTGCTGGGCAGAGAGGCAGGGTGCACATCAGCCGGTCACACACTGAAACAGCTAAGATTCATTGAATGTCTATTATGTGCAGGGGCTGTGGTAAGTTGTCAAAGTCCTCCAAACGAATATCTTCTTACCTATTTTGCTTGAGGAGATGAGTGCTCAGGGAGGTGGAGTAGCTTGCGCAAGATCATCCAGATCTTGACCCCAAAACTCTTTTATTAAAAAAAATACTTGTAAATAAGAATTGTATATATTTAAAGTGTACAACAGGGTGATCTGATATGCACTTGGGAACGATTATTACAATCAAGGTAATTAACATATCCATCTCAAATTTTTTTTTTTTTTGTGGGAGCACCTGCAATCTGCAAAAAATTTAGCAAATTTCCAGCATTCCATACAGTATTATTAACTATAGTCCTCACACTGTGTATTAGATCTGTAGACTTATTTATCCTGTGTAACTTCACTTCTGTACCCTGGTACCATCTCTGTTTCCCCCACCTCCCTGCCTGAGGAAGCAAGACACAGAAAGGAAAAAAAAAAATACCCTGCATGATCCTGCTTAGATAGGGAAGCTAAAAAAGTCAAATACATAGAAGCTGGGAGTTGATCCCAAAACTCTTGATGACTATGTCAGCATTTCCTAAAGTGGTTCTGTGGTTTAAAAGAGGGCTACCCAGAAGGCTCCATTCTAGGATAAAATGACATTACGAAGTGCCGATCTAGCTGGTTCCTTGACTGCAGAACATTGGAAAACCTTTAATATGCTAATGTAGATTGTGACTCGGGCGGAGATAGGGAGCAGGAGAGATCTGCCAGCAAAATTTCTGAAACATACTCATAGGGTCCTTTTGCATAGATGATTTTAGTAGGGTGGATTTCTGCAGAACCCGCTTTGGGAAATGCTACAATAAACTGTATTGACTCCTAAGTTAAAGGGGGAACAATAAATCTAGGCTGTCCTCATTAATTTAGTAATAGATGGACAAGTCATGTAATTACATTAAGAAGGCGTGCCTAATAGAGACAGCAGAACAGATATAGCATGCTGAATGGCAGTTCCAGAATTATCTTTTGTCTCAAGTTGGTGGCTAATTTCAGGGACCATGAAACTTGTTTGTTGCCTGCAGCTGGATGACAAAGAAAAATGGACTCAGTGTTTTAGGAATACCTTGTGAACCCATAAACTCAAAAGCCTACCTGAAGGAGACCGTGGAGTTCTCTATTACTGGCATTACTAAAGGAACAAGAATGGACTATTCTATCAGGTAGATCTCTTCTGCTGGAGATGAAAAGGTCATTTTGTGTAACTGTGGCCTGTTCCCAAGTCACAGTCATCCCACATAGCTGAGGACTCAGGAGAAAGCCCAATGCCCTCGCCCTGTCCTATAGATGGCTATGAGCTCACACTCTCCTCCCATCTCATTATTTCAAGATTCCCAATGGCAAGTGTCAAACATTTAGGGTTTTATTCTTGTCCCTTTAAACACTTAAACTCCAGATATGTAAAGAAATTCACTAATCCTTTAAATATTCATTTAAACTTGGTCCTTATGAACATGTTCAGAGAGAATATCAGGCTCTCAGAAAAGTGGCTGAAATGTAACTTCAAAGAGGGAATCCTTGTTTTGAGGTTAAAAACCTAAAGTGGCTCTAAATTTTGTAAAATGGATTTTGTTCATTCTGTCTCTGCTATGTATGGCAATAAACCAACTATGATCTATAGTTGGAAGCTAGTGTCTAACTTTAATAACTGATATATACAATTTGAAAACCCTCTAAAATGCTACTGGTTAAAACTAATTCTGTTCAACATGTGACATTGTCTGCTTAGTTACTGGGTGACCTTGAACAAAGAACTTACCTCTCTGCAGTCTGTTTCCTCACCTGTCATGGGTTTGGTCTAGTATCTACCTACTCGGGTTATGGTGAGGAATAAATGAGGTAATGTACAAGTGGGGCACTTAGAACAGTCTAGCACACAGCAGACAGTCAACTGTAGCCATTACCAAAGAGAGAAACTTCAGTTATCTGGCACCAAAGAGTCTTTGTGTTAAGCTTTCCATTTCAGCTTGTTTTTCTTTTGCTACTCTTGTTCACCATGAACATCTTTCTTTTTAAATTTTAAGTGTTTTTTTTTTTTTATTTTTGAGAGAGATAGAGCAAATGAGAGAGGAGCAGAGAGAGAGTACGAGCGAGCAAGACACAGAACCCAAAGCGGGCTCCAGGCTCTGAGCCGTCAGCACAGAGCCTGATGCAGGGCTCAAACTAATGAGCCATGAGATCATGCCTAGAGCTGAAGTCAGATGCTCAACTGACTGAGCCACCCAGGTGCCCCCACAACGAATGTTCTTGAAGGAAGAATCCGTCCTACTGTCGGCCTCATACTTCCCAGTGACGGTGGACTTCCAGAGAAGTGGTTTCCACCTCACTCTACTAACATCACTCCTTCAATAACCTCTCAAATCCATTACCTATTTTAAGTTTCCTCCACTTGGCCACCAGACCACAAGGTGCCTGGCTACTCCTTTTTGAAATCTGCCCTTTCTCTGGGCTTCAATATTAGACTGTTTCTTAATCCCTCCACCATTCTGATTATTTCCTGTCAGTTCCATTCCTTTCTTGGTTAGGGGTATGAGAGCACAAGGTACTAGCTATGTGACCTTGGGTAAATTACTTAATCTCTATGAGCCTATGTTTTCTCATTGGCACAGTGGTGAGAAAAAGAGTGCCTATTTTTCCTACAGTTTGTTGTGAAAATGAAATGAAATATATACTTAGCATCGTGTTAGTAATGCAGTATGAGCTCATTACACATTATTATTGGTAATATCTGATTCACTCAGCACATTTATTATAGAATAAATATGGGCCAGACACTGTCTATACTTGTCTGCTTCTCAAATTTTACGTTACACCTAGCCCATTCTTTCCCTTCCCATCCTCCAACTGACCTTCTCTTCCTGAATTCCCTGTGTTAATGCCCCTTCTGTCCACCCTGTATCCTATGCTCTGTCACCTTTAACTCTAAGCTGTCATATCCCACATGCATGTCTGTGCAACCCAGGGCACTTATCTCAGCAAGGGCTCTTTGCTCAGCCCTCCACCCTATTTCCAGTCCCCACTAGGCCTTCCTTACTGGACCATGTAGCAGGATGGGCGGTTTTGCAGCCACTGGTCTCTCAGTTTCTAATGCATCATCCTCTTTCCTTACTACTAACCTAATCATGCCCCTTCCTTGTTGCGCTTTGTGGGCTTACCCATAATTCAACACAATCAACTCAAGAGGGTCTGTCCTCATCCAGTGCCAAGCTACTCACTTGGCATCCCCCAACCCCAGACTCCAATTTCTATCCACTGCCTCATAGTTTCTCGACAAAGTTTAGAAAATCATTAAAGTTTTACCAGTTTCCTCCCATAGGTAAAGTGGAGCATATAGCAAATGAATTTGGAAAAAAAAAAACCAATGTGAATAAAAAGCTCAATATACAACATCATGTCTAGCTCTGTCCAAACATTAGCAATGCTGTGTGTGTGTGTGTGTGTGTGTGTGTGTGTGTGTAATGCAACATTAGTATTCAAATGTAAATCTAGCACTTGTATTTTGGTGTCTAACACTGTTTTCTGCTAGAAGAAAGCAAAATTCTTTGGAAAATAGTGGATTCCATGCCTTGTGGCAGAGAAAAACTCAGCCTGAAGCACTGCCAGATAACAAGGATGCTTTCACAGATGGTAGGGCTAGTTCTAGAAGGAAAAAGAAGTCAGGTTACAGCAGGTCCCACAGGACACGTGTGATATTTAGAACATTAACAATAATAGAACTTTTAACAATGAAGACAATTATAATAATTTTATACAACTTGTGGAAGCTGTAACTTGTTAATGTTCATATAAAATGTATATAAATAAAGTTGAAATACAAAACACGGCTGCAATTGGATGCTTAATTTATGTTATTGATTTTAATAACTAAGGAACATTAAAATGCTTGAGTATTGATCTACATAGAAGGCTTAAGTATTTATCTACATATAAAAGTATGATTTTTTTCTATCTGTGTGAGGAGTGATGGGTAAATATAGGAAACTGAGTGAGCCGAAGTGTTTCACTCAGAAGGAGTAGAAACCGTTTCAGAAAAAACTGATGGGAATATCAATGGCCAAGTATAGCCGCTAAGTAGGAAAGAGTACCTACGGTGCATTCTAAAGTACTGTTATATGAAAACCAACTTGACAGTAAACTATAATAAAAAAAAAAAAGATGTGGGGTATGTATGTACACGTATGTACACACACAGTGGAGTACTACTTGGCAATCAAAAAGAATGAAATCTTGCCATTTGCAACTACATGAATGGAACTAGAGGGTATTATGCTAAGAGATATTAAAGACAAATATCATATGCCTTCACTCCTATGAGGACTTTAACATACAAAACAGATGAACAAAAGGGAAGGGAAGCAAAACTAATATAAAAGCAGGGAGGGGGACAAAACATAAGAGACTCTTAAATATAGAGAACAAACAGGGTTGTGGGAGGGATTGAGGAAGGGGGGATGGGCTAAATGGGTAAGGGACATTAAGGAATCTACTCCTGAAATCATTGTTGCACTATATGCTACTAACTTGTATGTAAATTAAAAAATTAATTAAAAAAAATAAAGTACTGACTGTGTTCTGTTTAGACACTTGGCTATCTGTTCAGGCTAGACTGCAACTGTTAAGGGAAGAAACCTCTAGATAACATGACAAGTTGTGATAAGATATGAATAAGGCATCGGTATGTCTCCTATAGTGCTAACATACCAGATCAATGTGTAGTGATGACAGGGTGAAGGATTAGGCAATGAGGTCATGCTGGCCTAGCAGAGGAAAGCATATGCCATTCTGGAAGAACACCCATCAGGCTGAAAACACTGGACTCTTGTACTAACTTTGGGTGTACAAAGTACCCCTGATGTGAAACATACAATTCAGTTGTAAAAAGGGGCCCAGGGAGATATCCAGGGCCTGACGTTTGGATCTCTTTGGGACCAAAAACCAGGCCTGTGCTGCCACCAAAAACCAGTTGTTTGACACCTGGTCCTCTGGACTCAGGAAATATGAAAACAAGCATTTTAAATTAAATTTGGAGATCTATGAAGTAATAACACGAAGACATAAATTAAGCTTGTTGGTTCATAACAAGTTTAAATATAATATTCTTTTAAGTATTATAATTATTATTATTTTTAATATTTTTATTTATTTCTAGGAGACAGAGAGAGAGAGAGACAGCGTGAGTAGGGGAGGGTCAGAGAGAGAGGGAGTCACAGACTGAAACAGGCTCCAGGCTCTGAGCTGGCAGTCAGCACAGAGCCCGACGCGGGGCCCGAACCCACGAACCGCGAGATCATGACCTAAGCGAAAGTCGGACGCTTAACCGACTAAGCCACCCAGGCGCCCCAAGTATTATAATTATTTTTACATGTTACATCTGTTTACACTAAAAGTTTCAATACAATCAGTCCTATTGTGATTACATTGTTTCAGAGAATTTAAAAAAACTTAGTAAACAATGTTTGAGAGTTCAAGAAAATTTGATTTTTCCAAGTTTTGGAAACAGTGGAGAAACATTAAGTGGAGAAACACTTAATTGGGCATGAAACAAGAAAATAAAGTGTTCTCTTTTTGCACAAAATCCCACCTGTCTTCGAAGAATATAATCAATATCCTCAAACATACCATCTCTGTTCTTGTCTCTAGTCACTCAACCTACGATGCCCTTTCCTTCTCTAACCAGCTATAATTCATACTCCTGTGAGATCACTCCACCTTTTCCAAATTTTTCTGCTGGTCTGTTTATTCACTAAAATGTTTTCTTGTCCCCCCCGCCCCCCTTTTTTTTTCAGGCACAGTAGGAAGCAGGAAACACAGTCAGGAAAAACAGATATGTTCTTCCTCTGCCCAATCCCCACCCAGGCCAGGCACAGAGCTCACAGTCTAGAAACAAGAGTCAGATTATGTGTAGGTTAAAACAGTATGTACACAGGTTTAAGGTGTGTGTGTGTGTACATGTAACACATATATGTGTACACACCCACACAATGTAAAAACTGCCAGGAAGTTAGCAAACAATGTGCTATGCTAGTGACCTCAAGAGGGACTGAGCATCAGTGGGAAGATTGGTCTAAGGAGGTAATGTTTAAGCTATGGTGTGAAGAGACAAGCTGGGGTAAAGTCCATGCACAAAGGCTTGAAAGGGGAAAAACCTGTGTCTGGGAACCAAATGCGTGGCTAGAGTAGGGGAGGGTGGATTGAGACTAGAGAGAGAACCAGATGACGCAGTGGCTTATAGACTGTGGAAATGAGATAGATGTTAAGTGCAACTGGAAGCCACTGCAGCATTTTAAAATAAGGGTCACCTGGACTGAGATCATTTTTGAAATTCTTACTCTGGCTATAGTTCGGGAAGAGAAGCAAGAGAGACAAGAGAACAAACAGTTAAGAAGCTCTTGGGGTAACTCAGGAGATAATGGTGGCCAGTACCAGAATGATGCCAGTGGAGATGAGAGAAGGGGAAAGATTTAAGATATATACTGATGCCTGAATATGGGAGATGAGGAAAAAGGAAGAAGATCGAGCAAACCCCAGGCTTTTTGACTTGAGCAAATAGGTATAGAGTGGTGCAATTTACAAGCCAGGAAAGAAAAACAAATTTCTTTGGAAGGTGAGCAGATAGGAGAATCAAGTATTTCATTTTGGAGAATGTGATGCTTAAGTTGTCTGTGAGACATCCAGGTGAAGTCAGAAAGGCAAATAGATATTTCTGTATGAAGCTCCACAGAGAAGTCTGGGATGGAGATAAAATTTGTAAATCGTCGGGGTGCCTGGGTGGCTCAGTTGGTTGAGTGTCCGACTTTGGCTCAGGTCGTGATCTCATGGTTCTTGAGTTCAAGTCCTGAAACGGGTTTGCTTCTTTGAGCACAGAGCCCACTTAGGTTCCTCTGTCCCCTCTCTCTTGCCCCTCCCCAGCTCACACTCTCTCAAAATAAACACAAACTTAAAAAAATATATTAAAAATGTTTTAGGTCATCAGCACGGAGAGAAAATGGGAATGGATAAGTCTGCCTCAGGAGCAGGGCTAAAGAGAAAGGAGAGGGGTTTGAAAATTCTACCTCTAAGAGTTTTAACATTTAGAATGAGGTAAACATAAAGGTATCTGTAAAGGACACTGAGGAGAAAGAGCCTAAGAGGCGGCAGAAAAACCAAGATGAATTTGGCACAGTGGAAGTTAAGTCAGGACAACACATCAAAAAGGTGGCTACAAGGGTCCTAAGATCATTTGCTGGGGAAAGAAGAGTCTTCACCAAATGGTACTGGGGCAACTAGAGATAACCATGTGAAAGAATGAAGTTGGACCCAACCTCACACCATATATAATTTTAATTCAAAATGGATCCAAGACCTAAACATGAGAGCTAAACTATAAACACTTGGGCGGGGGTGGGTGGGTGGGTGGGGGGTCGCACCTGGGTGGCTCAGTCGTTTAAGTGGCTGACTTTGGCTTAGGTCATGATCTCACACTTCATGAGTTTGAGCCCTGCGTTGGGCTCTGTGCTGACAGCTCAGAGTCTGGAGCCTGCTTCGGATTCTGTGTCTCCTCTCTCTGCTTGTGCTCTGTCTCTCAAAAATAAATAAACATTAAAACAAACAAAGTAGAAAACATAGGCGCAAATCCTGCCTAAGATTAGGCAATGGTTTCTTAAGTGTGACAACAAAAGCATAAGCTAGCAGAGTAGATAAATAAGTCTTCATCAAGATTAAACAGAAGGGTGTGCTCCCTACTCCATGCTACCTTAGCACTTTAACCATGTCTCTATTTCTATATTAACACACTATAATTATTGGTTTATGTGTCTGTTTAGTCAATCAGGCTGTGAAATTAA
This sequence comes from Proteles cristata cristata, assembly GCA_017311185.1. Lineage (NCBI taxonomy): Eukaryota > Metazoa > Chordata > Mammalia > Carnivora > Hyaenidae > Proteles > Proteles cristata. Next base: position 1,854,614 of record JAESUZ010003282.1, on the reverse strand, counting down.
AAATTTTTTTTTTTCAAATGTTTGTTTATTTTTGAGTGAGAGAGAGCATGAGCAGGGAAGAGGCAGAGAGAGGGAGACACAGAATCTGAAGCAGGCTCCAGTCTCTGAGCTGCCACCACAGAGCCTGACGCAGGGCTCGAACCCACAAACTGAGAGATCATAACCTGAGCTGAAGTTGAATACTCCAACCAACTGAGCCAACCAGGTACTCCCGAAATTTCTGAAACTCCTTAACTATATCCTCCCCATTTGTATACTTGGTGCCAAGGAGAGTACCAGACCCATATATCACATGCATTATGTGGCTGGAGCTACTGTATGAAAATAAACACATTTTTACAAGTTGGAATTAAGAATATAAAGAGCAAAAAATATAGAGAAAGATCACCAAGGAGAAAGAGTTCACCAAAGCTAATTTACTAACATAGGATGGAAAGTTAAATGATTTTGGGTTAAGACAATAAAAGATTAATATTTGAGGCTCTAGGAATGAGGTCTGAACTTGAATATCCTTTACAGTGTGCAAAAATGAATTTATCGTGTTCTTTGACTTAAGAAAATATGTATGTCACATTTAGCATGTGTCCAGCCCAAATTGTTCCTTAGAGATGTTTTACTTCAAATGAATTCAAATTGTGTCACAAATCTGTTGTTGTTAAATGATCAGGCTCTTAGGGAATTTAGTATGACTTCTTCATGCAAAGTAAGCAAATACCTCATTGCCTTACATTGGACAACAATTTAGGGATCATCTAATTCCTTGGAGAGAAATGTGTGGCCAGAAGGGTATGTGAAAGGATTTTCTCAAGATTACATCCCAGGTAATAACTGAGCTGGCCCTAGAGGCCATGTTTGCAGTCTTGGGAACCAGTGAGGTTTTACAGTCTTCAGCATTTAAGAAACACATATGGAAACTGAGAATCTGGTAACTGATTTCCTTAAAACAATCTATACTCATCTCCCCTGAGGAAAGGATTACCCTTACCTTTTGAAGAACTCCACCCCGGCGAGTATGTACACACACACTAGTTTGTGATTTCAAAATACAACAGTACCCAACTTTTATTATCTCATCGTAAAAAAATCCAAGGGAAAAAATCATACACTTCAAGGAAAAGTGTAAGCATACCACCAGGGGTAGCTTACATGGTCAGTGGATGTGGTTTAAAAGACTGAAGAATTGTGAAGAAAACTTTCAATTGCTGAATGCTCTTCTGACAGGTTAGTCCTTAAACAGGCAATGTGACTTAGCACCAAATGATGCGCAGGAAACTTCTCGTGAGCAGGGGAAATGAGACAGATGAACTTCCCAAGAAAAAGAGAATACTGCTGCTACATTTTAGGTGAAATACGCTGAGTATAACAAAGATCTTCTATTATAGTCACTGAGGTCACTTTACTACTAGACTACATCATTATTGCTATAGTTAAATCCTATTATTTAGGAGCTAATAAAGAGAATTAAGTCAGTCTGCAGGCTTGACCTATTTCCTTTTATGATATTGGCATCTGAAAATCTTAAAGTTTGGGTCAATTATGCTTCGTTGTCATCAAGGGCATCAGAATTCAGCATATACTTCACTGAACTAAAGCTTCTCTTTATGATTCTGTCCCATGCTGGCATCTACATGAACTTGAGAGTCCTTTAATTTGTCTTAATTTGGTGAATGCAAAACTGAGAATCTCACCTCCTAGACTGGGAATATGGTGATAAATGAGCAGCTGTGCTAACACATGTCAAGGGCAATTTCCATTCGGGCTGATAGTTATAGGGGGATTTTTACCATCTCTCTGGTATCATATGTAATTTTGAAATTGATATGAAGTCTCAATGGGTTTCCTGACTATTCATTAGTCACTATATAATCTTAATGAATTTTGTTTGATGACTAATGAGTTCCTATGACATATTTTGCTTCCTAAGAAGGATAACCTGAAAACTGCCACTTGGTCATTAAAGTCCACCACAATTATCATCAACAGAATAAAATTACTCTCAGTTACATGGAGGAGTTGATCCACACTGCATCATTTCTTAACTAAAGTATATTTGACATACAATGTTATCTTCATTTCAGGGGTGCAACATAGTGATTAGACAATTCTATACATCACTCCATGCTCATCACAATAAGGATAGTGACCATCAGTCACAATGCAAAGATATTATAAAACACAAACATTTCAATTCATATTAACCAGATACAAATTGAAGGAAAGAATGCTCAATCAACTGGAGACCTGAATGTTCATGATCCAAGTCACAAGCGCAAATACAACCCATTTTCATTTATTCTATAATTATGGACCATGATTTGCTAAGTGTCTACTATGTGTCAGGAACTTGTGCTAAATGTTTTATGTCTACTGTCCTATCCATCTTAATGGATATCCTTTAAGATACACCCTATTATTCCTCTCCTAAAACTGATGACTCAGAAACTCACCTAGGATGATTCTGTCAGTCAGTGACAGAATTGATTTGAAATTCAAATCTAGTTGACTACAAAATCACTATTCTTTTTAGTACCATGAGAGTTTCTGAATGGTACATCTTGTGAGGTGAAATGTACCAAGAATGGATTTTCATCTGTCCCAGTTTGTTGTTACCTGGGACAGGAGAATGGCATTCTCATGATATTTTTCTCTACACGATGTCTCCTCCTACCCAATAGCTTGCTAACTAAGCCATAGTTTCTTCTCTGGGAATCCAGTAATGACTCCCTGAGGTGGAATGAGGTATTCTGTCCATGTTCCCATAGCACCCTTCCCATTTCTCTAATGAAGCATTTATTATAATGCACCAAAACTACTGGTCTACTTGTCTGTGTACCTCATTAAACTTAGGAGCCTCTTGATCACAGGGGTAGACTTTTCATTTTTTAGCATCTCCAGGCATGATGTTTATCACTTAGTAGGTGTTCAGTAGATGCTTGTTGAATGGATGGTACATTGATAAAGAATGGAAGATGTTTTTGGATTTATAGAGATGTGATAAAGTTGCTATTTATGCCTAAAACCTTATTTGCATTGGCATTCATCTTGGGTCATGTTGTTCTAATCAGCACACAGAAAGGATCATCTTCTGGACATACTGAAATAAAATTCCAATTATATACCATTTTTCTAAATTGTTGGGGTTTGAAAAAAATTCTGTCAAAGATATGAACATGTACAAAATACAAGCTCAGGATATTTGATTAACGTGGAAAAATTTACTTTCTATAGAAATAGCACTATTTCCAAAATTGTTAGGATGCCGGTGGGAATAAGATGACACACGAAGGGAGTGAAAACCAAAGCAGATTTTGCTTCTTCCTGTGTTTACTCTACTTAGAATATGAAGGAAAGCCTGTTTTTCACACCCCCTCTGTTTAAATACCACACTTTTAAAAAGGATTGAGCACTGAAAACTCAATTTAAAAAAACAAACTTTTAGTATATGCCATCCTGAGCCAATATACAGGTTAAAATGTTCACAGAATCACATATAAAATATGAAGGTTTCTGTCAATTTAAAAATATTTTTGTAATTCATTCATTGGGTTTTCCAAATGGCAGTATAAGCCATTTACATTCCTTGTTGTGGGAAGGATTCTTATTTACTGAGCAATGAATAATCCTGACTTTATGTGTGTGTGTGTGTGTGTGTGTGACTCTTAAGAGAGTGATACAGATGCTAATGCTCCTTGGAATTTATAGCTGGGAGAGATCACACAGTGCTGAAGAAATGATGATGATCTGGTTGGTTGAGGTGGCTGATGAAAAGAAGGAGGTGACCACTGAGTAGACTGTTGCAATATATTCCAGAAGTTTACAAATCTCATCAACTATAATGGTAAAGATGGGAATGAAAAAGCCAAGTTTTAAGAGACATCAAGGGAGCATTTTAGCCTGGGTAAGGGAGAAGGGCTTAAAATGATTTATTTGCAGACAATGTATCATGGATTTCTAAAGAGAAAAGACCGTCTCTGCGTTGATAACTTACTATAAGATCAAGTTATTTGATTTGAAATTATGAAATTCAAAAAGTGATTCTTAAGCATTTTCCTCCATGATAGGAACAAAGAAAAATGGTCAGTGTTCACAAAATTGTGTTTCCTTTTTCTTCTTTGTGGATACATAGAAATTATCTATCTCCCCGCCTTCCTTGCAGTTAGTTTGGTAATATGGCCAGTGGGCTGTAAGCAGAGGCAATGAATATCACTTCTGTGCTGAGTTCTGCCATGCGTGGACTTCCAGCTCTCTTTTCCCCTATAGAATTTGACTCTGGAAGTGTCTGTTAAGATGGTGGATCAACAAGATATGAGCAAATTGGGTCCTTGAGTCACCAGTTAGAAGCTGCTATAGAGAGGCACTGAATTCACAGACCTTGTTGGAGTGAGAAATAGGGTCTTACTTGTTAAGCCATTGGGAGTCTGAGGAATGTTTGTTACTGTGGCATACCTGAGTGTTGTTCTGACTAATAAAGGGATGGTATTCACATATGCAACCTATTCTGAGGAAAGTCCCCAGATTTAGAAGACCTTGAAAATGTTTTATTTAACTAAAATAAATCAAGTCAATGGTACTATTTTTGTGTATGAGGGTGAGAGGAGTGGAGTTCACACATGCATTTTATAAGCACGTACTGAATGAAGTCAGCCACTTTCAGATTTTTAAACTATTGCTTTAGAAGAAAAAATGAAGAGAGTATTTGCTTAGCTCAGGTTGCTCTAACAAAAATACCATAAACTGGGTGGCTAAGCAATAGAAATTTCTCCCTCACAGTTATGGAGGTTGGGAAGTCTGAAATCAGGGTGATGGCCTGGTTGGGTTCTGGCGAGAGGTCTCTTCTCGGGATGCAGACAGTTACCTTCTTGCTATGTCCTCCCATGGCACAGAGCAAACTCTTTTCTGAGAAGGATGCTGATCACATCACAGACTCTCTATTCTCATGATCTAATCACCCCCCAAAGTCCCCACTTCTAATCTAATACCACTGGAGGGTGGGGTTTCAATATGAGTTATGGGGAACAGAAGCATACTATCCAGAACATTATCCAATTAAAAAACACTAAGTTTTTAGAAAGTTCTTTTTTTTTTAGTTCTACTCTAAGAACAAAAAAGTAGATGTTATTGAAAACTATGCATTAACAGAGCTACCTTATGGTTTAAAATATAAAAGCAGAGACTTTATAGATTCATGTACTAACATAAATATTGTTATTAAAAATCTCACTTTCTGCTTTGAACATGTAACTGTAGCTGCTCTAGGTAACTATATCCATAGTGTCATTTTCTCTCTTGCTCAGTGTGGATGCAAATGCCCATTTTCTACTTGCCTTCTAATTAAAAGTGTACCCACTGGCAAACTGAAAAACATGGCTGCCAGGTAAGAAATCCTGTACTGTACAAGCGAGACCACTATTGCACTCACCATGACTATCGCCTCCACCCTTCACTGCCACCTGGGAAAGCCCACAGCCGTCTTCTTGCTCACCCTTGAATACATGTATGAAATCATACCCAAACTTTGGTCCGTGATGATTTTTAATAAGATTATTGGCAACGTGCCTCTAATATTGGTACCATTCCATTCAGTACAGAAATGGGCTTTATAAATATAAAATATTTGCTTTGCCTTGAAGACCTGCTCAAAATTTCAAAGGTAAATAGCATTTTGAAAACTCACAAGTCAGAAGTGAAAGCCAATAACCAGTCAAAAGGGTGCCCATTAACTGCCCACTAAGTTTTCCTTATAATAGTTCTTCTAATAGGGAAGGAGTAGGGTGGGGAAGTATGGATAAAGGTCAACAAGTGAAAACGGAAGATGAATGGAAAAAAGTATTTTTCTTAATTCTTTAAGTCCTCAGAAAAAAAAAAAATCTATCTTCAAGTCAAATCTTAGGAGTCTAATTAAGCACTTTTGCTGCGGGAAGAAGCTATAATTAAAGCTTTACCTTATATGGCTCACCGACTTGCAGCTGCAAGCCGAATGTTTTAACATGTCATCATATTGGCATTAGTTTGACAAAATGTAGTAATCATTTCCTTTTGTGGATTAGAAGACATCAAGAACATGCATATTTTAATTCGTATGTTAGCTGATATGGACATAATTATTAAAGGTTACAGGGAATATATGGCATTGCGAGTTTTTCTCTTCCTTCTTTTTGAGGTAATTGAATGCTTTGCTTATTTTGAATAAAAGTAACTTGACACAAATGATCTAAAACAAGGAGCTGAAACAGCAGGGAAGCTGGAAAACAGGAAAAATATCCTAAGCTCTGGAGAACATAAAGAGATTTAGTATTCTTAAAGATAAAAAGCAGCCTGAGAACTACCCAAGTCTTAGAGGCAACCAGACCCTTATAAATTTAAACAGTTAAAAAATTTTAAATTAAAAATTATTTAAACGTATGCTTTTGTAGGAAACTAGACTACCACCTTTCTCTGTTTAAGTTCAGCAATAGGTGCATATACGTTTCATGAAGTCATATTTTATTACAAACTGTACTTCCTAGTGGCATAATCACATGCTAAGTTCTCCCACACATACATTTTAGTTAGAAGCAAGAAAAGAAAGGCAGCAACAGGTTCTTCTGTGGCTTTGGGGGTGCTGGGCAGGAGGCACTGTGGGAGCAGGTTGGAAGCATCAGTTCCCAGGACTTTGGGGCTGAGTCCAAGTAGAATACCTACCGGCACAGTCACCCAGAGTGCTCTACGGGGACTTGTGCTCATTTCAGTGAGGGCTAGCTTATCTGTAACTTATCTGTAAAATTAAGTACAAAGACACCAAATAAGTAGGAAACATATTGTGTTCATCAGAGAGGTCTAGGCTACTGCTCTAACATGACTTGCTGTCAATGAGTGTATTTACCTTGGACTTCCCTCCCCATGGGGTCTGCCGGAGACACTGGGCCGTCTCTAGAGAGTACAGGCATTAGAGACGAGCTGGTGGGCTAAGGGTGTCTAGAAACAGGAAGAAGAAAGGAAGAGTGACAGCTAATGATCTCTTGGGGTCTGGCAACCAAAAATGATCTTTTCTTTCTCATTACATTCTGATCAAAGATCTGGACTTGGTTTTCCAACTGAGAGCTTCACTCCTGTTAAAATGAGGATCATACATATTTGTTGTGGTCTGTAGTCATGGAATGGAGCAGGATGTCTGCTCACTGGTGAGTTTGGTTGTTCTGAGATGCTAGAAGTCTGCTGTGCTCCCAGATTCCTCCTTACCAGCTAGATGGCACATACACCCATTGAGCCCTAGAACTCCTGAGAGGGGAGATCATAATGCCCAAAAGACATCTATTCTTTTGCCATCACCCTGGCCTTACTCAGGGAAGGTGCCTTTCTCAGGGGAGCATCAATGTGAGCTCCATGCTGTCGTGGGCCTGTTACCTTCACTTCTGTCTCTCGGCAGCTGTCTTCACGGACTCTATCGCTAAGAGAAGACTTGAGAAGACCATTCAATGCCGCTGAAGGGTCAGCGTTTGGCAGTGGCCGAGGATAGACTTTCTTCTGGTAGACCTTAACTCTTTAAAAGCTAACTTTGGCTGACTAACTCTGTATCAAGGTAAGCTTTTGTCTTTTTTTTCTGTTCATTTTTAAAGATACGAAGATGTAAAAAACAAAAACAAAACTATATTTGTAGGATGGATTTTTAGAAAATACAGTTACTAAAAACTGAAGTGAAAAAAAAGGCCAATATATTTGAGGTCCTTTCCATGTCGTATTTAAAATACCTAGCATCTAAGTCCTTCTAGAAGTATACTGAGGGGGAATAAGTGAGTTTGAGCATAAACACATGCATAGACAACTCAAATGCCCTCCCGTATTTAGTTCTTACTACTTCACCTCCATTTTAAAATTCCCAACAGATTTAAGTACTGATGCTTTCTATAGGCTGAGATGAAAAAGTCCACCCAAAGAAGAGGAAACAAAAACATCTAACAAGAAAAGAAAAAGATAGCTCAGACCATCTAAGTCCAACAGGCTTTGAAAAAAGAAGGTTGAAAACATTACAGAGATCTCTCTTCTCAACTGGGAACCTGGCCAAGCAACTCCACAGGGACTTGAGTTCTGTGATTATGAGTGAAAGTTGCATTGTCTGTCCCTGTCTGCCCTCCTTCTGTTCTGTTCTCTAATTTTAGACATATTGGCCTGGACAACATCCTTTAACAAAAGGATCAGCAGCAAGTCCTAAAACTGCCATTTGCCAAACTAAGGGATAAGAGTGGGATTACCTAGCATCTCATTTTAGGTTAATACCTTTTTATGTAATCATAAAAATATTATGGGAGATGGGGAACCGCATCATTACCCATTTCTAATTATATTATACTTTATACTTTCAAAGTACACTAACGTCCATTATTAAATGTACGTTAAAAAGTATACTAACATCCATTATTAAATGTAAAAATGCAGTTTCTGACCAGTTAAAGACCCATGGAAAAGCTATTACTCTAGGGCAGGAGTCAGCAAACTGTTTCTGTAAAGGAGCAAATAGTAAATATTTTAGGCTTTTTGAGCCATAAGGTCTCTGGCACAGCTATTCAATTCTGTGGTTGTATCATAAATGCAGCCATAGGCAAAATATAAAAGAAGTAGTTGTGATTCAATAAAACTTTATTTATTAAAAAAAATCTGTAAATGGCCTGATAGCTGCAGTTTGTTAGCCTCTGCTATAGGGTCATAATTAGTAAGTTATCGCAACTGGCTGGTACCCGCACACAACAAATTTATTGAACACACGGTGTTGATCTACCTTAAATAATGAACCATGGGCAAAAGATAATTTGGCTCATGATCTAAATAAACCAAACTTTGGAATATATCACCTACACCCTGGGTTTTGTGCCCAGTCCCTTCCCTCTACGCCGCCCCAAAAATTAATGTTTTGTTCTATGTTTAAAGAATCACATTTCCTGCGAAGGTGGCTATTCTTAAGCACTCAAGAAGTGTGGTAACCTTATCTATGGCATGACTTGTAATTCTTGAAAAACAAAAGTACTAATGGTTCACGCATACAGAATACTTTGTGCCACACTATTCAAAATGTTCTACAAGAGTGAACTAATTAATCTTCACAACTTTGTGAGGTAGGTACTATTATTATCCACACTTCACAGATGGGAAAGCTGAGGGCCAGATAAATAATTTGGGCAAGATCGCAAAGCTAGTAAGTGAAAGAGATAGGATTCAAACCCAGGCATTCTTGTTCTCGCATCCCTGATCTTAATCACTAATTTTCAGAGAGGAAGAGAAAAAGGAAGGCAAGTCGATGCTCAGCCCAAGGAATTCCACCTCATAGATATATGCGTAGCCTGCTAGGCTCTTTACCATGTGGTGGACAGATAGCATGCTAGTGTTTTACCTGTATTGTTACTGAATCTTACCCACAGTGTTATTTGGGGAGAACTGTTAACTTATTTTATAAAAATGAAGACCATGACAGGAAGGTTATGAATTGTGCAAGGACACATACCTAGGAAGTAACGGAACCACCTATGCTAGTTTGCTTGGGATCACCACGGTGAAAACAAGGCGATCACTTGCTAAGCAGACATTTGCAGAAGGTTCACATTGCCAAGGAGGGAATAGGATCACATGCCCAGGAGCGTACAGGGTTATGTATGCGACAGAGGCCTCTTGAGCCCTTACTTCTCTCAAATGAGATCTGTACTGCAGGGCTGTGTAGAATCAGTTTCTGTCTTCCCCATTAATAGACTGATTCTTGCAAACATGGCTTTGACTGTGTGATTCTTTGTTCAGCACTTTGCTGGTCTGTCTAGGCATCATGCCGAATGGAGTCCCTCAAACTCCCAAAGCTTTCCTGGCATTTGCTCATTGTTTCAAAGAAGGGATTACTGGATCCAAAGGGATTCTGCTGGCTTTCAGCTTTGTCTGAGGCTACAGCTATAAGAACTCTCTCTTGGGGTCTACCTTGACCTTTACTGTGTTTGTCAGCCCTTGCCCACATTTAGGGGTTTGTTATGAGAGACAAATACCCATTCCATCCGAGACAGTTTGCACTCCTACATTCTCCTAGTAGATTTTGAATAAAGTTCAAGAGTAGAAAATACTTTTTATATTCTGTCAATTTAAACCCAGAAGTCTAACAGATGTAACTATGATTCTTTTCCTATCCAAGTTGAATTAACTTGGTATTTTTTCTCATTCACAGAACAGACAGCAGCATAACTATCCACTCAACACACAGCATATAGTGTGTTAATTCTGTCTAGAATTTTAGCTCTGGTTTAAGGAAACATCTCAGGTAATTTTAAAATAATCATCAGGTAATTAATGTATTGGTAATGTATTTTTATCACATTTGTGATCACTGTTGTCTTTTATACTCTATTCTTCCTCTTTGGGTTCATCTTGCTTCATGTTAAAGTGCATTATTTAGTAGTTCTTTCAGCAAGGGCTGGTAGGTGGCAAATAATCTTTGTCTGAAAAGATCTCTTTTTCTCTTACTTCTGTATTATAGCCTAGCTGCATATAGAATTCTAGATTGACATTTATTTATTGACTTCTGGCATCTCATGTTGCTGATGACAAGCCTTCAGTTTGTCTTTCCCTTGTAGGAAACTTTTAGTTTTAGTATCTTTTAAGATTTTATCTTTGTCCTCAATGTTTTGCTGCTTCATCCTATTTTTGTCTAGGTACAGCTTTAATTTTCAGGTATGGCACTTGGCGGTACTCTCAATCTGAGTCTTCAAGCCTCTCAGTCTGTCTTCCAGGTACAGCTGCTCCTTTATATTCTTTATGTCTCTGTAGTATATTATGGGTGAATTTCTCATTCTCTTACAGTTCATTAATTCTGTTTTTGACCATGCCTGGTCTAGAGTTTATTCAATTGAGTGTATTTCAAAGAAAATATTTTTTCATTTCCAAAGTTATTTTCCCTTCTACCATCTCATCTTTTCCAATAGTGTTGGTTTTATTTTGTAACATATTGTTCTTTTTCCTGATTCCTTCCTTTTTCTCTTGAATATCACATAGTTATATTAAAGTCATTTTTGAATTGTCCCATTATTTTCATTTCATTTAGAATGAATTCAACTCCCAACTATTTTGTTTTGCTTTGGTTGTATTCTATATTGTAGAACTTTGGTGTGTACATTCTTCTCAAGTGGGAAATTTTAATTTCTTCTCTTTTCTCACTGCCTTAGCCTTTTCTTCCCACATACAGTTTTACTGTTTCCGCTACCAGCCCCTGGGACAACCGGGACTTAAAGTGATGGTCTGAAGCTCCTGTCCTGGGTCCCATTTAGGTATTGTGGAGCCAGTCCCAAGCTAGTGGGCGGCTCGCTGTAGGTCTTGGGTGGGAGGCTATGTCTGTTCTCTCTTGCCTCTCCAGAGTGCAGATTCTGATAAATCACAGCTCCAGGGAGCACGTGGTCATAGCTCATTGGTAGACTTCTTGTTTGGGCAGAGAAGTCTTGGTCCCAGGCAGTGAATGTGGTTCTGGTCTCCTACTTTGCACAGGGTACTTTAAGCCACTGTTATAGCACAGAATCCAAACTATCCTCTCCAGACCTGCAGCCCAGCACACCACCAGCTTCCTTCCTGCTAAATCTGAGACTGTTTATTTCTGGCTTTGCAGCTATTATTTTTTTTATTTTTATTTTTTTGAAAGTGGCTATTTCTTTTTAATCTCCTCTATTTTGTATGTGGCAGTGCTGAAAGAGCCTCAAAGGGTGAATTTACAATGTCAAACTGCACCAATGCTCTATTTTTAAAACTTTCATTTTTTATCACTGTAACAATCCAAAAACCCTATAATGTTCTGCAGTGATAATACTTATCTTTCCCTTTGTTTTCACCAGCAAACAAAGAAAAAGCTGATTATGTTTTACTGACAGATTCTCTTATTTACCTGTGCCTGGCTAATTGAAATAAATGGCCCGAAATGATTAGTTTCAATTTACTTTTTTTATTTTTAAACAGGGAAACAAATGGGTTGAGAAGCATCAGCAGTTCAGCGGTCCTGTCTATTATTATCTGTATTAGAACGTAAAACTTCCACGGTTTTTAAACCAAATCTTAATCAGAGAGAAATCCAGCTATTTGTACATGCATCTCAGCTTTTCACGGATGAAGCTACAAAGCAGAAGTCGTCTAAAAGAGGGGACTCATAATTTTGGAATTAGTTTCTTAACCCGCATTGAAGAAAGCTTTAAAATCTTCTTCTAAGTCTTTTATTTCCCCAAAGAAGATTTGTACATTTTTTATTTTTGAAGGCTGCCATCTCAGTTACCCACGCATGTTGCTGGCCTCTGAGTGTTTATTATTCCAGGGCTGAAGATCAAGTATTTATAGAGTTGAATATAAATGTGCCACACTTTATACAACATATGTATTCCTGAAAATTTATGTATAACTTGTCTTAACAAATCATACTGCATTTTCTTTCTGAAGTATAATATAATTTCAAAGATACATTTTCCTAGAGGAAAACAAAATGTGATCTGGAACACTATAAGAAAGTGCAGCATTGGGAGAATAAACTTAATAGTTAAACACTTAACTGGAAAAGAACTTAATAGTGATAAAGCAACGAATACCCTAATTCAAATGTTATACTGAAAATACAACATCACCCAATAACCCAATGTCAAAAATTATAGTAACTGCCAATAAGTGAAAACAGAATCTAGTCGGAGGAATACTCAGAACTTTTAGACAAAAAGATGCATCAATGATAGCTGCTTTGATGAGTTTTTCTACTTTTCTCTCTCTAATGGAGAAGATTTTAGGGTTAGCCCCTAGGTTCAAATCTGGACTTCCCTTTGCTATCTGTGTGGCTTTGGACAAGTTTCCTTGCCTTTCTGTGACCTCTCTAATACCCAGTTTCTTCAACTGTAAAGTGAGGATAATGATAATTACAATTTAGAGGTAATATGAATGAAAAAAAACTGCTTGGCATACAGTAGGAACTCATTATGGGGACTATCAGTGTTGTCATCACTAGGTGGCTTTTTCCCCCGGAAGATAAGAAAAATGCAAACACAGGGGTGCCTGGGTGGCTCAGTCTGTTGAGTGTCCAACTTCAGCTCAGGTCATGATCTCAAGGTATGTGAGCTGGAGCCCCACATCGGGCTTGCTGCTATCAGCAGAGCCTATTTCAGGTCCTCTGTCCCCCTCTATCTGCCCCTTCCCTGCTCACACTTTCTCTCTAAAAAATAAATAAACATTAAAAAAAATGCAAATATAAAACAGGACTGCACCTCTACCGTATCTGATATAAGGGATGCTCTGTATTTTTACTCTCTTCTCTGTGTCTGACTGAAATTCAGATTCCATATTAATTTCCCTTAGCAGGATGGAAGGCAGGACAACAGGAAGGTAAGATTAAAAGAAAATATTAATTGTAACATATTAACATAATTATTATTATAACAGCTACCACTACATTCCATAGTATTCCCTATGTACCATGTTAAATATCTCATACATTATTTTATTTAATTTTTACAAGAACCCTATGGAATAAGCAGTATTCATTCTGTTTCAGAAAAGGAAGTCAAGCTTACAGTTTAACTTATCCACAGATGGTAAGAGAGAGACCAGAAATTCAAACCCAGATCTGTGCAAAGTCATTTTCTGTTTAGTGTATATCATACCACACCAGAACAAGGTTTAAGAAACACAACATACTCTGGGGAAGCCTGGGGGGCTCAGGAGGTTAAGCGTCCATCTTTTGATTTCAGTTCAGGTCATGATCTCATAGTTTGTGTGACTGAACCTTGCGTGGGACTCTGTGCTGATATCATGAGGCCTGCTTGGGATTCTCTCACTCCCTCTCTCTCTCTGCCTCTCCTCTGTTCTCACTCTCTCTCAAAATGTATAAACATTAAAAAAAATAGAAACACCACAACAGGAAAAGAAGTATATACCCTAAGCAACACAGAAAAATGTTGAATCAACATGGGAGTTATATTTCAGGTGCTCATGGTAAACCACTTTTAAATATATGCTGAATTAAAGAGATAAATCCAGCCAACTAATTTGAACTTGTTTGTAATGAGTACATGTTAAATAAACTTGACCTTGACATTTTACATCAAAGCTGAAAAGGAATTGTCAGACTGTTAAGAGGACTACCACCAAGTTATTTACAAGCAGGACATCAGAGGTATTTTCTGAGGAGACAGGAAGGGAAATATCAAGGAAAAGGATGATTTTATTATATTATAATAATTATAGTAATTTTTAAAAGTTCATTTATTTATTTTGAGGGAGACAGAAACTGTGTGATTTGGGGTAGAGAGAGAGAGAGACGGAGAGAGAGAATCCCTAGCAGGCTCCATGCTGTCAGTGCAGAGCGTGAGGCAGGGCTCCAGCCCACAAACTGTGAGATCATGCCCTGAGCCAAAACAAAGAGTCATATGCTTAACCAACTGAGCCAACCAGGCACCCCTAGGATGATTTTAAACAAAATCAAGTGATCTACAATATCTTCATCATCACAAAGTTTAAATAATAAGACTTCCTAGAAACTGATAAAATAACCTATATAACTATTAAGGACAAACAAATTCCTTAAGTAAAGAGAAAGTGCCAAAGTAGAAGTATCCCAGCTGGCAAAGTGAGGAACTTCTTGATAATGTACCACGTGGCAAGTCCTTACATCCACTTAAGTGCTGGGTCTTCATAAAATGTTTAGGTGTTCTAAATTTTATATTTTAAGACATTTAGTGTCTTAAATCATAATAGATAAGTACAAGTAAAATAGTCTATAGGAGGTGTTTAAAAGTATATTACATGAAAGGAATAAAATTAAATGTAGGACAGTGGTGCACAATAGTGTACATTATAGCTTTTAGAGGTGCTTAGGAAAATGGTGTGGCAGGTAGAATAATGGCTTCTCAAAGATGCCTATATCTGAATTCCGGCGAACTGTGAATGTCACTTTACATGGCAAAAGGGATTTTGCAGGTATGATTAAGTCAAGGATATTCAGATGCGATGATTATCCTGCATTATCTGGGTGGACTGAATATAATAATCAGGGTTCTTACACGACTGAGGCAAGAGTGTATGAGCTAGAGAGAGAGGCTCAAAGATGCTACACTGGGGACCTGAAGATGGAAGATGGGCCACACACCACGGAACACAAGCAGCCTCTAGAAGGTGGGGAAGGCAAGGGAATCTTTCCCTAGGGCCTCCAGAAGGAACACAGCCCTACTGACCAATGCTAGACTTGTGACCCCAGGACTGTACAATAATAAATTTGTGTTGTTTTAAGCCACTGACTTGGTCATTTGCTGCAGCATCAGTGGGAAACTAACACAAATGACCAAGAGGATAAACCTACTCTGTCTAGCAAAATTAAAATGCACATGAACTCTAAATTGAATATTTGCTTTTAAATGATGCAGGCCTTGAAAAAGATTATGATATTCTATCTTATTCAGGTTTAAGTCAAAAGTTTAAAGAAAACACACAAGGATAGTATGCTGACCGCATAATTGTAAAAGTGATTTTCCTCTCCTTTACCTAGTGTCTGAAAAATGCTAACATTTGTAGAAACCAACTAGCAGTGCAAGCTCTTGGCTTTTATAACAGATGTGTGATCCACTCTGACCTTGTGAAAAACACTGCGCCCCCAAGTCTCAATCTCTTATAATGGGAACCGGGAAGATGATCAATAAAATCAACCAAGTGTGAAAATAAGGTCCATAGGACAAAGTGAAACATTGATGGAGAGAGTAATATAGAATAGTATAAATAATCACAAGGAGATTAGATCTTGTGCAATATTTATATGTGACTCTGAGAATGTTCCTGACTTTCATCCATCAAATTCTGTCCTGTTTAATTCTCCTTGTTACAAGGGTATAAAGATGATCCTGACTGGAATGTTCTCAATCAGATTCAATGAGGAACATATTGATTCCATTTGAAAGTTCTTTTCTATGGGGCATAGTACTATGAGTAATTATGATAATTACTTTTAGGTTTTCTCAAAATAGAAAAAATCAGTTTCTGCTCAGACATCTAAACTCAGCAAGAGAATGAGTCTTCTTTACTACTGCCTTTTTGGCATGGGCCACTAATTTAAAGAAAATAGTTTCTTTCCCACTAATAGTATCCACTGAGTCTCAAAACGTGTGTGCATACATGTGTATGCACGCACACATGCACACACAATTTGCCATCTCATAGTTTAACCACTCTAATGTTTATCAGAGGAAATAAATCCCTAAGCCAAGAAAGACTTGTCCTCATTTTCCCCCAAAACATGTTTTTACCCCAACATAATGATATTGTTATATATACAACATATATATAATATATATAGTTATTTGCTTGCTTTACTGTCAGTAATATATTGTAATTGACATGTTTATGCTTATGTGTTCTCAGTTAGAAAGTAGTGAAACAGATATTCTTTCCCTTTCACAGGTACGACCCACTGAACAGTTCATGGACCCTACAGCAGCATCACCTCTGGATGCCATCCTCATATAGGGGTAGAACAAAACCCAAACCAGGCAACAGCTAAGCCAGGGTTACTTTGCATGCTTGTTTACTTGACAATGAGAGAGGGCTACAGACAGGAAGCATGATGGATAATGGTGAGCCAGAGCTTCTAGGCAAGCCACAGGGTTTGTCAATGGATCTTTGAGAGACCTGTCACTTCCATTACTAAGAAAACCATTAGAC
Source organism: Proteles cristata cristata (assembly GCA_017311185.1). Taxonomy (NCBI): domain Eukaryota; kingdom Metazoa; phylum Chordata; class Mammalia; order Carnivora; family Hyaenidae; genus Proteles; species Proteles cristata. Next base: position 1,837,949 of record JAESUZ010003282.1, on the reverse strand, counting down.
TGGTTAGAGAGGAGGCCACATTCTAAAGTAGTAGCTTCCTGTTACACTTCTTTATTCTACTTCTAGCTCTTGAGACAGTAGGGCTTCTTACTCTTCTCCATCAATGGGAGCCTTTGTTCTCCTGGGTGCCTCCAAGAGTCCATGGCAGCCTCCTTTTATTCTTGACAGTGAACCAACTCTTTAGAACCAAGCCAATGACATTCAGATCGATGGCTGGCCTTTCTTCCCTAGGCAAAATTAACCAGGAATCTCATGTTCAGTTATAGAAGTGCTTTAGTGGAATTTCTATACTTACCACTACTTATAATTTGTACTGTTATAGTACAAATTCTATGTTATAGTATTATTCTATGGAAAAGAGCCACAATAATTCATAGATCCTCTAAGATTTTCTAAGAGCCCTTCTTCAGCAGTCTGCTAATATTTTTCTCTGTTTGTATAACTGAATGGCTAGCCTAACATAATGCCTTTGAGGGAGAGCTCCATTTCAAATCGTCTTCAAGTCCTAATAACTGGCCATCATAAAGTTCATGTGTCCCCACTGTAATACACTTATTGGTTTTTCCATATCTGTTGTGGTGGCCAGAAACTGGGAGGGTCCATACTTGTGAAGGTTGCCAGATAAAATATAGTACACTCATGCAATATTTGGGACATACTGATACAAAAAAAGTATCCGTTGTTTATGTGAAATTTGTATTTTACTGAGCAACTTCTATTTTTGTTTCCTCAGTCAGGCAACCCTAATGCTCTTGCTTCTTGCAGATCATCTAATGAATCTAATCTTGGCTGGGCAGATTGCAAGTAAAAAGGTGAGGAATGTGTGGTTTGAATTCTCTAATGTCAGACTTACATCAGTGTCCAAATTTCAAGTAACTACCTTTGCTGAATTTAGTGATTTAGATTTATGTTAGTGATCAGAAACAAGGCAGAACTTTTTAGAAGCTTAGGATATAATGTGTGTGTGGGGAGCTATTCCATTCATCTCTTCACTGAAGGTTTGAGAAATGTCACTTTCCTGTGTATTTTTCCTCAGTTACTATGCACAAGTTCCTCACCTTTATTCAGGGAAGAAACAGGACTACGGCCTTCAGCCTGGAAGATGACATTCTGATCTGCTGTCTACAAGGTGTGTGCTCGGAGTGGGTTCCCAAGAATTAGGGATGAATTTGACCAAAATAGTCATTCTTAGAAATCTGGCCACGTGTAGCAACATGGATGGAACTTGAGGATGTTATGCTGAGCGAAAGAAGTCAGGCAGAGAAGGACGGATACCATATGTTCGCATGTATAGGAGGATTAGGAGGAACTTAATGGAGGGCCATGGAGAAAAGAAGGGGAAAAGAAGGGGAAAAATAGTGAGGGAGAGGGAGGGAGGCAAACCATGAGAGACTCCTGAATGCCAAGAACAAACTGAGGGCTGATAGTGGTGTGGGGGAGGGGAAGGGAGGCGATGGGGATGGAGGAGGGCACTTGTGGGGATGAGCACTGGGTGTTATATGGAAACCAACTTGACAATAAACTGTTAAAAAACAAAACAAACAAACAAACAAACAACCAAAATGGTCATTCTTAGAGTCAGTTACTGCTCTTCAGATTTTCTTCATTAAAATTCCATGTTAGTTTTAGTTCTTGATGTGTCTACTTTATAGCAAGGCAATGACTTTTAATGCCAGCTGATGGAGTTTTTATTGGTCTCTGTGAATTAAGATAAGTAAGAACAAAGTACTAAGTTTTTCATAAAGGGAATGTTTCATAAATATTTATGATTTAAGGAATCGCTTTTTATTTCTGGAGAGCATGTCCTTTAAACTTTTAGTGTTAAAGTGAACTTTCTTTTATGAAATTATGGTGATAGTGGATATGAAGACTGAAAAACTGTTCTTACATAGAAAAGTGACTGGCAAACTTATGTCTCCCAAATTCTTTTAAAACCTGTACTTGTCTGTAAATCGGAAAGTACAGGCATCATGCAGCACACTTTTTAGGTCTGTTTCAGAAATCCTGCTTCTTGTCTAACACTATTAAATAGTTTTACTTCTGATTCATGTTGACCCGTTTTTGGCTGGGGAAAGAGAACTGGCCTCAAAGAATTATTTTAGGCTAACAACATACTGGTGGAAATGGAATATTTCTATGCTCTTATAAAGTTAAGAAAATATGTTTCAGGTTTTTTCTTTCCTACAGGAAGATCTGAATTATTTGCCCTGATCTCTGGCACAGCCTTCCTCGCTTTTTTTGGTAAGTCAGTAGTCACATATGCACTCTATAAATGTCAAACATAAAATGCAACACATTCAGCATTTGATAAACCATGGCAAACAACTTAGCACTCCAGGCATTTGAAATGTCTATAACATAGCTCAGCTCATTCCCCCTTGGAACAAAGACATTCCTAGTTTTCGGCTATTCTCAGGGCCAACGTGGATTAGGAAAGCTTGAGAAAATTTCCTTGCTTCTTTCATATTTATTTTGATAAATATCACAGAATAAATCATGTAATATTATGAATACAAATAATTTATAAGTTTTTGTTCTTCATAGAATATTCAGACGTGTACTGGCACTTTGCAAAAACCCTGTTTGATTGAATATTTTAAAATTCACTTTAATCTTCACACCATTCCTTCAAGGTCTATGTTACTTTCCATGATACAAAAGAGCATAGAGAGGTGGAGTATAAGTACGTAGCTTAGAGGAAGCTGCAGAGCGAATGCGTGATGCCGCCAAACACAGCGATAAGTGAATGGAATCGGCTCTATATTGCTACATCACTGTACTAGGTTGTACAGATGCGACCTCTGGTTGATTCTGAAAGTAGGAAAAGGCTCTTGTCCACTGTTATTTAACCATGGGATAGACAAACTATGTTCATGATCTTTGTCAAGCCAGTAAACGAGACCTTGGAAGTAACCATACGCACCCTTGGTCTGGTTCAAGATTTTGATGGAGACGCCTGATTCAAAAGCATGTAATGCATGAAGTCACTCATGCCTCAGGATGATGGACCACAGCCCGCCAGCTGGTTTACCATGTACATCAGGGTAGCTTAGAGCCAAAGAGTGATTAAAAACGAGAAAATCACATTTGTGACCCAGTTTCTTTTTAGTTTAGTTACTAGTCATTTGTAACATCATGCACAGAAGTGCATGGAACCTAAGAAAGGAGTCCTTGGTTACTTCAATGTTCTCATGTAAAACAAAAGCACTTGCTTTTGACTTACCTCCTGGAAACAAGATGAGGTTGAAAAGCCCACCAGAAAACAGGAGAAAGCACATAAATCCCCCAACATAATAACTGGCAACATTGCCTTAACTTGAAACAATAAATACATAAAAGATTCAGATCCAGAAACCTCTGAGGTCTTCTGCTAGAATATCCTGCTCCTAATGGTGCTTGGCCAATGTGGATGGTTAGGTCTGTGACTCATGTAGCACCATGAACATCTAACTTGTTTGATGGAGTAGTTACAGTGGAAGATCCCAAGAACTAAAACAAACAAATAGAAAACCCTAGCAGGGCTTTCCCAACTGTACAATTTATTTTATTTTTTTTGGAAAGCTTCCCATATTTTTAATGTTTTTTATTTATTTCTGAGAGAGAGAGAGAGAGAGAGAGAGAGCAGGGGAGGATCAGAGAGAGGGAGATACAGAATCTGAAGCAGGTTCCAGGCTCTGAGCTAGCTGTCAGCACAAAGCCCGACGCGGGGCTCGAACCCATGACCTGCGAGATCATGACCTGAGCCGAAGTCAGACGCTTAACCGACTGAGCCACCCAGGTGCCCCCTAACTGTATAATTTAAATATTTCTACTATTGGGGTAGGTCATCATGCTCAGGTCATGATCTCGCAGGTCGTGGGTTCGAGCCCTGCGTCGGGCTCTGTGCTGACAGCTAGCTCAGAGCCTGGAGCCTTTTTCAGATTCTGTGTCTCCCTCTCTCTCCCTGACCCTCTCCTGCTCATGCTCATGCTCTGTCTGTCAACAATAAATAAATGTTAAAAAATTTTAAAAAATATTTGTACTATGATTTTTATTGATGCATTTATTTTTGTTTTTTTTGTTTTTGGTTCCTACTCTTAGTTTCTTATTCTCTCCAAAAAAGTTTCTATAAGCTGAGTCTTAAATGAAATACCATGATGTCTAGGAAAATGAAAAGAATGAAAGACTGGATGATAAATCTGTCTGTGTATAGGGCTGATATCATTAACAGTCATTTACAGAGAACTTTCAAACAGAATTTTAAATTCGATCTTCATAAATATCTTGTTAAATCAGCACTATATCGTCTTTTACTTAGCTGAATCAATGTAAGGAAAAGAAGATGTGCTTATTAAGTGACTTAAAAGTCAATAGGCTGCATTGAGCGGATGGGGAATGAGGGACAAGCCCTGACTGAGGCTCTAGCTCCATCCCTGATTAGCTGTGGGATTGTGGGCATGCCTCTTCTAAATCATTTTCCTGGTCTGAGCCAAGTAGAGGAGAAATGAAGTTTGTTATTTTGTATTCCTTCAACAGTAACAAAGAAAGGCACTGACGGAACTCTGACAGGGATTCCTCTTGATTTAAAGAACTATAAGGAACACTTTATGGCTGTCACAACAGTGGGCCACTGAGCAGCCTGGCTGTCTCCTCTGTTCCACATCTGGGTGTTGGCATCAAGCAGCAGCAATACGGCCTTTTTAACACAATTTAACTTGGTACATGAACTGTAGTCTCTAATGTCTGTGTGTATGTGTGTGTGTATCCCCCAGCACATTAAGGTTCAAGCAGTGGGGCAAAATTACACATGAATTTCATCTTGAGAAAGAAACAATTCATTGTAATGTGGCCCTGGCTGGAGCATGTGTAGGAGTGTGAGGTTCACAGCCCACAGAGCCATTATTCATTGACAGAAAACATTCTAACACAGACAAGAAATATAAGAATTATGGCAAATGTTACAGATTCCCTGAAAGTAGTATATTAATATATTGGGATTAAGAATGACCGTATCGGGGCACCTGGGTGGCTCAGTTGGTCAAGTTTCTGGCTCTCGGTTTTGGCTCAGGTCACAATCTCATGTTTTCGTGAGTTTGAGCCCCACGTCAGGCTCAACGCTCTCAGTCCCCCTCTCTCTTTGCCCACTCATACTGTCTCTATATCTCTCAAAATGAATAAACTTAAAAAAAAAAGAATGACCATACTGATCACTTTTTTCCCCATTAGGATGTCCACATGTACTCTTTTTAGAAGTTATTTGTTACCCTACCTTACATATGCCCATGCCTCGAGTACACGCAAGGTGAAATATTCACACAGTTCACTCAGGGATGACCCTGCATTATTTGGAAGAAAAGCACAATGCAGTCGCACTTCAGACCCTGAGATTCTATTCCATGCCAGGGGAATCCTGCATAAAGCCATTAGGTTTTTCCTCTAGCACACCAATCAGAAGGGGAAATGAGGGCCAGGCTCCTATGAAGGATACATCAGAGATATCTGTGTCCCTGGAATTCTAATAGAGCTCAGAAGTCTGGGCTCAATACCATCATTTCAAAGGCTGTGTATGGAAAGGCAACACTTAAGAAATATCCTTTGGTGATGATGAAAATATACAGCATTTCAAAATAGGCTGCTTTGTGGAAAAACAATCTGACACATTCCAGAATCTGAATATAGCCAACATTGGAATGAAACTCTCTGGATTAGCTGTTGCAATAAGAGAGAGCTCATTTTGCCCTGCCCCTGTCTGTCTGGCAACTGCTAACCATCCTTTAAAAGGCAGTTTAGCAATCACCTTGGTGTGACTGAATTATTACTTATTTACACCTTTGTCTCCCCAGAACCATAAGCAAAGTCAGCAAAGGTATCTACTTCGTTGTGGGTCTCTCCAGCTAGCTCGGTGCCTGACAGATAGACGATGCTGAGTGAACGCTCATGAAATCAGTGAGGACATGTGCACAGCTTGGCTGCAAACAACAGAAGAGGCTTTGTAGGGGGATCTGTATGAAACAGGTGAAAGAGGAAGAGGTACCTGGATGAGCTAGCCAAGGGTGTTTGGGCTAAGTTCAAGAAAATGCTAGGACACACTTCCATTTGTATAGAAGGTTGCCTTGAAGAATAAATCAATTTTTTCCAGCAAGTAATTTATAACACTCATTGAAGAAGAGAACAGGTTTGCAAAGAATCAACGTTGTGGTTCTAACACAGAAGTTGTCAATACCACTAAAGATTTCCACAGTCCAGAGCATTAGGCATAAGAACAATAGGTTGACAGTAATCATTACAAAAGGTCGGTGTAAATAAAAGAGCAATGGAGAGCCATGTGGGTTTTGCTCACATTTACGAAGAAAAATAAAGAAAGCAATACAACAAAGTTCCCCTTGGGACCTTGACTTAATATGACATGCCCATTGTCTACACTGATACTACTATTTGGGGGCAGACCATGTTTCTTTGAAATGAATTAGTTCAAAGCAAGTCTCCCTTCTGGAATCTAAAGTTCTACACATATGATTAACACCTTGGAGGCATCTTTGAAGTGCAGATGCATTACCGCATATTTAACAGTGTATCATCTCTGCTTACAATAAACAGAGAAAAAAAACCCCCACCATCTCAGAAATGAACCTGAGGTTCACTTTCAAGGCCCCTGTCGTTCATGATGCCATGTCATATTTTGGGAGAAAGACTGGCTTCATGCCTCTGCCTTCAGTCCGGTTAAATCTAGGTTGCTTGGTAGCTTAGGGGCCCAGCAACTAAATGAATGGCTTTGTATTTCTGAAAGGTGACTGATCTTTAATGAATTATATGAGACGAAGAGTGGATGTTGGGAGTGACCAAGCCTGGTGGACTCGGTTCCAGCTTCTGGGTCTTCCTATTGTCCAGGGAAGAGAAGATGGCTGCCAAGATACTGACAGAGGCAAGAGAAGAAACCAACACTTCCCCTCTTCACAGCTGCTAACAGCGTCCTGCCCTCTTTCCACTTATGAGGACCTTCACTCAGCCCTAGAGACTGTACACGTGTCTCCTGGGTTCTGTAACCAGCATCAGATCAAAGCTTCCCAGTGTGTCCTCTGGAGATGGAATGTCACGTTTGCAGGACAGATTTTCAAGCATGTCAAAGAATCCATCTCTTTGTAGCTGATTTTCCCCGAGGGAAAGAGAAAAACATGGTCATGTGGGGTATTGAGAAGTACGAGAGAAGAGCTGCATGGAATTGTAGATATTTACAATGTGATCCTGTCAGAACTGGTCTTAAAGACAGGGTGGTTCAGTGGGAGTCAGGTGGACTCGCTTCCAGTACTGGGATCTTGGTAATGCAACTCAAAATCACTGGGCCTTAGTTTTCTTAATGATAGGGTTGTAGAGTACCTGAGAGGTCCAGGGAGTGGCCAGGGCTCCAGCATCTTCCACGGCCACCAAAATAGTTCATCTCTTTAATATGTTGAAACATGGATAATATCAGATGCACAAAAACAAAGCAACCAAAGAGCAAGGTGGTTTGAAGACCCTGGTAACTCCATCATTCTTAAGACCAAGAGGGTTGGGGGCTGGGGGGAAGCTTAAGACTTATCATCTTAATTACACACCAACCATAAGACGAGGAATAAAGTTAAAAGTATCTATAATCTCTGGCCCTCTCCCCTCAGTTCCCTTTGTTAAAACCCAAGGATGTGCTGGCTAAATATTTTCCCCAAATTCCTGCATAACTTCAGGGGCACCATTCATATAAAAGACAATGTCACTGTGTTCCCTGTAGTATGGCACTCAGTGGCCCTGAGGACGATGCATTTAGAGAAGAGAGGGCCTGTGTTTGAATCTTACCTCTGCCGTTTACTAGCTATTATAACCCTTGGCAAGCTACTGGATGATCTCTCTGATCCTATTTCCTTCTCTGGAAAGCAGACATGATAAATTAGATTTCCAAAGGCTACTGTAAAGGCTGAATGAGATAACATATGTCAAGAATCTGGTGTAGGGCAGCATACCAATGCTGATAGTAGTTCTTAAACTCACAAAACCTATGACATTTCACAGTTCAGATAACAACTGTTACTAGGATGTGTAGTCCATATGGTGAGGACAGACCAAAAGATACTGTGAAATTTGTAACAGATCTCATCTGTTGAAGATAGGATAGGTATTCCCAAAGTTAAAGGGATCAGAATGTTGTGACCCAAGAACTATGCACTTTTTAAGTCTGATTTGTGGTAAGTGGCAGAAAGGAAGACTAATTGGTATGCTAATTAACCAGGGTGTGTTGGTACAACTGTTACCAAGGATAAGCAACTGTTTAAATAAGACAAGGTGCACTCATGAAGGACCTATGTGCTGCCAACAAAATACTATGTGCTTAATGCAAAGTCTTTTGCCTTCCTTAGGCATCTAGGACCAGTCGATATTTATTTAACTGTGCCAAGTCTTTTATTTGACTTGTAATTAAGAAGTGATTAATCTACACAATAAAGCTGTAACTTAAGCATTACTGATTCTCAGAATATTAAACCCGAAGTGGACTGTAGATATCTAATCCAACCTCCGCATATCACAGCAGCAAAAAGTGAGGTCTAAGGAAGACGAGACTCACACCTGCGGTCTCAAAAGGCAGAGCCAGTTCTGGCACTTGGTCTCATCCACTTTGTCTTCTTCTTACTACAGAGAATCAATCTGCAGCTTTATCCAACACACAGCAATTTAACATTGGGTATATGGATTCCTGTCTCAACCCTGCATCCTTTGGGGCTCACAGGGCACCAGAAGACCTCTGAAGCACTGGGCCAATGACTGAAAGAAGTGGCTGAGTGGGACTGTGTCGGAGGGTCTGAGGACATTCAAGAAGGTAATGAAGGGCATACAGAAAGGCTGTTAGGGACCTGCCTGTCTGGAATATGGGGGTTGAAGCTGGGGTCTATTAAGGAACCAAATGATTTTCTGTATCTAGGATGGAGCATGGTGACCAGCACATAATAGGTACTTAGTGCTTACTTGTATTACTGGATGATGCACCAGGAGTGGATGAATGAATGAAGGAATGCATGCATGCATGAAAGGAATGGTTTGGAGAGAAGAAATGAGAGCCTCAGAGGCAACAGAGATGAGGAACTGCCTAGTGAGAAGAGCTCCTCTTAACCTTAGCAGAAAGGATGAGCCTCATTTCTCTTGCAAGGACAGTGGAGGGAGTGCGGCTATGGCCCTCCTGCTTTGGCCTCACATTTCCCTTCTGAGGAAATGTGGCAGTTCCCATGGTGCTGTTTCTGCTTCTGGCCACTCTGCTCTCAGGACGGAACAAGCAGAAATGGAATGCGTGAGGGGAGTCTATCTCCAAGGGCAACAGAAATGTCAAACCCATAATGTCAACATTATTTTCAGAGGAGACTCTGCTTAAGTGCCATCCATGCATCTACAGACCATACGGCTACTGATGGAAAAATGCTTCCTAGTAGGAACTTGACATCAAGAAACCAATCTGATTCTCGGAGAGCAGAGAAAACCCTACTCAATAAAGAATGAGGGAAAGCTGGGACTCCCCGGTCAATTCTCCAGTCACTGAAAAACTCAGTCATCTGTGGCCATGAACTCGGGGCATTCTCACCTGCCACGTCAGTTAAAGCTCTGCTTTGCGAGTGGGATCCACGTGAGGAGTATTGGTGGCCCAGACATGAGAGCAAGCGGCATCTCATCCTATTTTCTAAACGGTAAGAGGTCAGCATCACACGTTCTCTTACAACATCTACATCTCACAGTTTTTACTTCTGTACACAGGATGGGGTCGCTTTGAAGAAGACAGGCACGACTCATCACCTCTGATAGTTTTTGAGGACTAAATGGAGAAGCTATAATAAAATACCGCATCAGCGCCTAAGGAAGGCCCTGCGAGGTTCTCACGATGTCAGCAACTTACTGTTTGAGATCCTCCCCCGCGACATCTAGCAGGCTAAGGGCAAAGCGACAGTGTGTACCCAGCAGGTGCCTGGGCAGAATGATGGGTTCTGTGCCATGTTCATAGGAAAGATATGTACAGCCCGAGGAGAAGTTGTAATGTCTATAATGTGACCTTCATTTGACATCTGATTAAGATAAAGTTGGGGCACAAAAAACTTTTTTTCTTCAAAACCGGGAGAACAGGTCACTGAAGAGAGCAACGATATAAATGTTCTTCCTCAGCTCCCAGAGTGACTGGCAAGGCTTTTTGAAAATATTTTTAGCCCAGTTTCAGTTCCCTAAAAAGCAATGCCACCTAAAAGAAATGTGTTAAGCACCCTCTAAATGTTTCTCATTAAGTTGCCAACACGGGTACTCACCCCTTAAGGCTGGCTTCCAGCGCTCAGCCTAACTCCGCTCTGCAGGCCATTCGAGGAATAAACCTAAGACTAACTGCTATGCAAAAGAAAGGCCTTACCTCTGTAAGAATCTGTATGTCCGTCTTTGTAAAATATCTTGAGAAATAATAGGAAAAAGCAGCCTAGAAAACAGTGCTCTGCAATGAATTTATGGAAATGGTAGTTAAGAACCCAAAACTGAAAGGTTTTCCTAATGAAGGGACAGGTTTGTTCTCATAGTAGAAATAATCTTAGCGAAGTGGCTAATTCTTCCAAAAAGACCAGCTTTTGGTTAAGAGTGAAAACATACCACTTTGTCTAGATTTAGCATACGATGAACTCTCTAGAATGGTTCTCATGCTGTCTAGCTGAGTATCCTGATTCTTTTTTTCTCTTTAATTATGCTGCTGACACCTACTTTTTTATGTGAAAGCGAGTCTAAGGAAACAGGGTGACCAAAGCCATACAAATGCCCACTCACCTCCCATGATTTTGGACTGGCAGTTAATAAACTCTGGCTTCCTGTCCGTGAGGTACCTCTGGCAGGTGTGGTGGAGAATCTGGAAGAAGGTGCATTTTTCTGAAGCTGTGCTGGCTACCCACTGGTCAAATGCATTTTCAAACAACAGATCAAATTCTGCGGAATCCTGGAACAGACAGGGAAATTGGTACTGATCTCAATCTGCAAAAACTGCTGTTTCCAGCTTACCCCTGACAAAAGACTCATAAAGGCTGACATACCTTTCAAACTTTGGTCTGAATCACAGGGCTTATCTTTATTAGCACCCAGGTGAATGGAAAGAAAGTTCCCTTTTCTCTGTTTATCAAGCAAGCCCCACATCTTGGCGTATTTATAGATGTCCCTAGGAGGCTAGTCTCGCAGAAGCCCCAACAGCTTACTCCACATTGACCTGGCACAATTTAGACTAGATACTGCCTTCCCAATGACCTGGAAAAGGATTCCTTCACATACTTAGCAATGAATCCTGCCCCTCACCTTTGGTAAGGAAAAGATTCTCCCTTATTATTTTAGCATATAGTTACAATTTACATTTTATTTTTTCTCATTATATATACAGTGAGTGCGTGTGAACAGAAGGGAAAGTACTTAAATAAATAAAAACTCTATCTTAAAACATTTCTCCTATTAAATCTGAGAGAAGCCTAATACATAATTTGTAAGGTGCCATCTATTTATTTGTCTGTTTGACTAATAAGTCTCATCACTGGTGGTATAAAGAGATAAATGAAGCCTTGATTAACATGGGTTTTTCATACTGTGGGGGTATAAAGAGATAATGAAACTTTGATGAACATGGGTTTTTCATACTGGCAACCATGGACACGATATCTGAACTCTGCTCTTTGCACTTGGCTCATAAACCTACTATAGGAGCCAGTATTTCTTCAATGTGCATTCCCTTACATTTCTGCATCAAACATGATGAAAAGACTTAGAGTTCCCCATAAGAAGGACATAGAAATCAAAAAGTCTTAGCCACATAACTGAACTAGAGAAATAGCTTTGTCAAAGAGGACTGAGACAGCCACTACCATTGCCAAGGTCAGTGAGAGAGTCATCGTGTAAAGAGAACATCTTCGCTCAACACCGGACATTCACTCACCCGATTAGGATCGATGCCATTAACCTGGCGAAGCTGTTCAAGCATCCACTGTGACCTCCGCACGAATGACGTGGAGCCTTCAAACTGTTTGACCTTCGTGATGGATGCCTGTGTAGGTTTCTTGTTTGTCACTGCCAAGAAAAGACCACTCAGATTAGTGGGTATGCAGGCTGGTTCATTTCCATCTTAGACCTACATGTGTGTGAACACACACACACACACACACAGAATATGAATACGTGTGCCTTTTTTTTTTTTAAGAGAGAGAGTGAGAGCATTCACACTGAATGCGCCTCAATCAGGTAACGCCAGGCGCTTTTAATGGAGGCTGCCAGAGCATGATGACCAACTGCATAGAAAGCAGCATACAGCTAACAGGTGTCAGATAAAGGTCACTGGGAAAGGCTGGATTTTAAAGGAAGTGGATGTTACTGGCTCCCCTAGGGAAATGCAATGTACATATCTAAAGTCATATCTGAAAGTAAATATATCGGGCTTCCATGGTAAGAGAGGGAATATTTAAAATGTTATTCGGCTTTAAAATATTGTCCAGTTTGAATCTAGCTTGCGTCTCCTTATGCCTGTATTTGGCATTCACGTACCCGCCTGCCCCATATTCCTGAGGTCTCCGCACCTGCAGGAACAAGAGAGTTCCTCCTCCCTGCCTTAGTCAGGTCTCCCTTTGACCCTTCCATGCTGAGGATGGACAGTGTCACCTCTCAGACAGAGGTCAAGCGCCGGTTGCTAGGAGAGAGTCACTTTGGATATTTCTATATCTGATTACTTCGTGACTTAGAGCCTCAAGGGTGGGGACATAACTAAGTGTTATAAAAGGGCTTTCATATAAGCTCCTCCTGAGGCCTGGCTGTACGACTTGTAAAATTTAACAGGAATGCTGCTATTAAGGGCACTAGGAAAACGGGAAAGCACTACTTGTAACGAATGCAATCCTAAGACAACCGTGCGGCAGTGGCACATTCTTTGTTGCGAACTGCCCTGCAGCTCCCTTATTTCCATGTGACTCTGCGGATGCTCGTCAGATGGCAAAAAGAATCCTTGAGGATGAAGGCCAGCAAGCACCCGCTCCGGTCACGACTGCTGGTAAGAAGACCCTCTGCCGTGTACACAGAGGTCAGTGCAGTTGCAATATCTGGGGTCAGTAAAGGAGGAACCCAGAGACCAAGTGGGGAATGAAACGTGGGCATCCTGCCTTTAGGTCTGGCAAGAACCGCATGGTTCCAGGGCTAACAACCTGTTTTTTATGAGCTCAGTACAATCGTTTCCCTTTGCTCCAAACCAGAATTTAGCAAACATTTAAAAAATAATTTCAGATAATGCTTAGGTTTATTACCCATTATTTCAGTTATATTTGGCTAAAAGCTTTTGAACGTTTCACACCAATTACGTTTACTTTCGTGGTTAAAAAGTCATCATGCCCTTAACACCCGCAGTCAGAGGAAATTTTATAGTCTTCTGCTCACACACGGTCTGTCTGGCTGACAGCTCCATGTGTAAGTCTGTTAAGTCCTCTTAGGAATAACCAGCCCCCGAACTAAATTCAAGCAACAGTGTCAGTCTGCCCAGGGCTCTGTCTATCCATTTATTTTGTGTGTCTCCTATGAGACCTAATAGGTTTCTCTGACAGCCATGTCTTGCTCTTCTGTCTTCATGTTAGAGGAAACAAGACACCTGGAATACACGCAGGTCCTAAAATGTGCTTAAAAGATTAAAGAATACTTTTCAATAACAGGAAAACATGGGTTCCTGTATTAGACACACACCCCTAAACACACAAAGAGGATTTCCTCCTCTGTTTATGTAAATCACACGACATTTAGGCATCCTGGGAAACATGAGGGTTTCCCTTCTACCTTTACAGTTGTTATGAACTCCTGTTTTTACTTCTGGTCCACTTATTTCCAAGTGGTTTACAGCACTGTAAAAACTCAAACACAATGCAGGGTCCCTGTAATTACTGGCATGTTTGGGACTGACATCTTAGAAAAAGCAAGTTCCACTGGAAGTCTGTCACTGAAACGAGAAGGGCAGGAACCCCACCCACATGACAAATGCCCCATAGAACGGCTAACGGAGATTGCGCTGCACAGTGATCATTTTTTCACGGAGGCAGTTACAACTCCAACCACTGCTGCCTTGTTCTCCCGACTAGCTTATTCTTTGCCCAGTTCTTGGAATCTTGGTAGTTTTCCTGGGCACTGAGCCCGGTTTGGTTTAATTTTTGTTTATTGTTATTATCTCCAACATCCCAATTTCTATTTTGAAGCAGGTGCCTTAAAATTATATTATTATATACACATTATATAGAGTTAAATAAAGACTTTCCCCTTTAGAAATCAAAACAACTGCACAAACACACCATTGCCAGACTTTGAGTCTCTGTGTTTGACGGAGCCATGTTTTAACCCCTTCAATGCTTTGGCGTTTTCGGGGTCCATAGCTGATAAGAAAATATGCTGGTCAAATTCTGGAAGTTGAGTGAAAAAAAAGTCATCTATCTTTTCCTTCCAAAGGACAACTGATTGACAGCACACCCTGGGTCAGTAATACTGGAGTGCTGCGTGTCCAACTACCCCAATACAATAAACTCTTCATTCTTTACTGTGAAGGGCTTTAAAGGGCAGATCACCGGGGCACTTCTATTATGTCTTCAACATTCATGGGGAAAAGACAAACATATAGGCATTTAAAGAGGTAGGGTGAGGGGCGCCCGGGTAGCTCAGTCGATTAAGTGTCCGACTTCAGCTCAGGTCATGATCTCAGGGTTCCTGAGTTCGAGTCCTGCATGGGGCTCTGTGCTGAGAGCTCAGAGCCTGGAGCCTGCTTCGGATTCTGTGTCTTCCTCTCTCTGTGTGTCTCAAAAATAAATAAAACATTGAAAAAGAAAGGGGGGAATAGGTTGAGCATGATACTCCCAGGTAACACCACCCATAATCAGCCTAGTTCCTTGGTTCTAAACTCCAGAATCATCTCAGAGGTTTTACAACAAATACACCAAACCATGAGAATCATAATCTCTGGAGGTGTGGCCTGGCACCCCCATTTTAAATCTCCTCAGGTGATCCTTAGGCACTGTGACTGCTGAGGCCACTGTGGTGTATGAACCCATTTCACAAATATTTATGGAACATGTGTTAATACGGGAGGCACAGAAGTAAGTTTTGTGGGCAATTCAAAGACTGAATAAGATACGGTTCTGAGTCAAGAACTCGGGTGGTGGGGGGGCTGTTAAGAATGATACAAAAACAGTGCTGATGCATAACGAGAGTCACCCAAGGTGTTGGGGCAGGAGGGGGCTTTAAGGACCAAGGCAGAGCTGGGGAAGATCAGGTAGGCTTCGCGAAGCTGCTACATTCCAGGTAATAGACCATTAGCCAATAGACCATAGAAATCATTCTATGATTTCTCCCAAACTGGATCCTCTGGCCAGATTGGCCATTCACACTTAAAATATGGAAGACCACCTTTTAAAGTCTCCTCGGTGGCATCCCAAAACATTCTGAATAAAACCCAAGGCCCTCACTGTGACCCACAAGGCCCTAGATGATCTGGCCCTTGAGTACCTCCCCGTTCTCATCTCTTCCCACTCTCCTTTTTGTCCACTAGGCTCCAGCCATCTTCTGGCTCCTGGGAAACTGCAACCCCTTTCTCTTTGCAAATGCTATTTCCTTCACAGAAATGCTCCTTCCTTTATTTTCTGTATGGTTGTCTCTTGTTCACCATTTGGATTTCAGCTTACATGTCAACTCCATACAGAAAACTTCTGTGATCATTGATCCGTGTAGGCTCCCTCACCGGGTTATTTCTTTCACTGAATTCTGTTCAGTGCAAAACAGGTTCACTTTGAACCTGGATAAAATACTCAAAATCTGCTTCTCTGGCATATTTGTAAAGAATAAAAACCAGACTGCGATGATGTCCATCTGGTCCTAAAACATGTAAGAGGTAGATACATTCCTACATGGGCCTTCTGAGTTTGTGAGGTAGGATCCTATAAATTGACAAAATCACAAGTAACATTTCCCCCAGCAATTAACATCTTTAAAAATCTTTTTAAAATACAGCTTCTGGTTTTCTCCATTGTACTTGACAACAGGTGACAGGCAGGGTTACTGCTATTATCACCCATTATATTTAGAGACAAGGAAACTGAGGCATGGAAAGCACTGACTTGCCAAAGTAATACTGCTAATAAACAGGAAAACTGCAACTTGCGCAATAAGCTTAGGGGCCACTGCTCTTTCCACTGTAGCTTTTTGCTGCAATGGCAGATCCCACATTTTATTGCATGTGGGATGCTCATTAAGTAAGGAATAACTGAATTTTTTGTTCTAATAAAGATACTACTGTTGTGATTTTGACAGTACCCTGAACTGTTATTTCCTTAATATTTCCCTTGAGATAAATGGCTTTTTACTTGAAGAAGTTAATGAGAAACAAAACCTATTAAAGCCATAAATAGGTACATAGCTTCTGCTACATTAAGTAGAAACTAATGTAAAAATACAATTAAAATATAACTGCTGTTAATTTCAAATTAGAGAGTTGTCAAGGGAAGGTTTAGCATTTGAGTTCCACTCTAAGGTAAAATGGTGATTAGCGAGTGTAGACAGGTGTTAAAGACAATCACAGCAGAGACGTTCCCCACACTTACGGAGTTATCTGGGCGTAATGCTAATGCTGCTTCTTCACTCCCTCCCACTCCTGCCACTCATTGCTTTCTACTGGTAACAGAGAAAGTAGAAGCATAGGGCCAAGCAAAGTCAAGTCCTTTTGCTACTAGCTCAGAGAAAAAGAATGTGGTTCTCATGGGGGCACATCTCTTCATGAGCCTTCATGTAAACTTCATTTACATCCCAGCTGTAGTTAAGAAGCAGTAATAGGGATAGTTGGGTGGATTACTCAGTTAAGCGTCTGACTTCGGCTCCAGTCATGATCTCATGGTTCACGGGTTCAACTCCCTGTTCAAGAACCTGCATTGGGCTCTGTGCTGACAGTTTGAAGCATGAAGCCTGCTTTGGATTCTATGTCTCCCTCTCTCTTTGCCTCTCCCCAACATGTGCTCAAGCTCTCTCTCAAAAATAAACATTACACACACCAAAAAAGCAGTGACAGAAACTATTATGTCTGCAATATCATTACCATCATCACTCAGGTGGTGAAGTATCTCTCTCATGAGCTAAATGACTGAAAAAAGGTATTTTTAAAAATGGTCCGTCCATGAAAGATGGTATAAATATAAAAGAAGATACATAGCTATAGTGAGAGAGTAGAAACCACCAGCCCTGCCTCTACCTTTATTAGAACAAAAAAATTAAAAAACCAGAAAGTTCTATTTAATTGCCAACAGCAAAGCACTTTCTTAGATAAAATCTGGTGTTACGGTAAGTCAGGAATTGGTGGAGGAAGGGACAAAGACTGATGAGGAAAGGAAAGACAGAATTGCAAGTCACTTGCATATTATATGAAACAGCAGAAGATGCATGGTCTGCCAGTGATTAACAGGCTGATCCTCCATTTCAAGGTCCAATGGTCGAAAGACTTTCCGAGGAGTTCCATCTTTCCCTACAGCACTCTGGTTACTCATGCACCGTCACTCGTCACTCATTCCAAATAGGAAAATCAATTTTGTTTTTAAGATACAAAATATCTAGCTTCAGTCTTAAAACAATAGTTTAAAGGAAACAAAAAATCATTACATAAACAAAGTTATTACTCGCCACCTCTACATCCTCTACCATTTCATTTTCATAGGCATTTTTGTGTAATTACAAACATTTGCACAAACATTTCTTATACACATTAAACTCACACTGAATCATCTGACAATTTTATGCGGTCATTTCTATCAAAAAGAAGGTGCTGAAGACCAAGCATGCCTATTATATAGTGTGATATTGAGGCTCAGTAGCTAAACTGCAGAATTTACCATAACAAGGTCCCTAAAGTACCTGAAAGTTTCATCATGCTTCCTCCTACCATGACCTTACTGTTAAGCGAAGGTCAGTGCTTTGTGAGATGCCTTAGATCTCTGCCCTGCTGTGGTCTAATGGGCAGACATTTTGATTTCAACAAAACAGTTGATGAGAAACAATTTCGAGAAGGAATAAAAGGGTTATCCACATAGAATCTTATTAGGGCTGCTCTTTTTCAGAGGTGGCTGACATGAAGGGGAGAAAAACAACAAAAGAGACAGAAATCCTGTGAAATGTGGTTCAGGAAGTAAAAGCAAAGTTGAGCATGCCTTCTGGATGCTGATGTGGTAAAGAAATGGGCTAACAGCTCAAGGTGAGAAATGATTATTTGCAACTAGTTTCCTTAATGCTCTCCCAATACTCTAATGTCTGATCTTTCTAGGTGGATTTCACAGTATCTACGGAGAAATAAGTATCAGGCTTGAGGCCACATCAGCAAGTTTATCTGGTGAGACAGCCGAGTGCTTACAGAGCTCAGAAGCAAGAATAAAAAGATTGTTACCTCAAATGTTTTCAGAACAGGGGACATCTCACTGCTATAGTTAGTGGGAAATGGAGCATGGCGCGCTCCACGCAGGGTTGGTCGTTGGCTTCCCGCAGTATTTCTCAAAGTGTGTTATCATTTAGGATATAGTAAATGTTCAGAATCGACAGGCTCTGACCAGACCAACTCATGAAATGGCCAAGTTTGTCTTTGGGGCCCTATCCCTCTCCTCCCTATCCCAGGTCCTGGGGGCTCTCTGGCCAGATTCCTGATAGGATCCAAACAAGCCCCAAAGGGTCTTCTTGAATCTGCATGTTTTAGGAAGACACTTTTAATCCAAGTAACAACAACTGCCAACAAAAGCAGCGGCCTTCAGTCTTCAGCACTAAGCCCTGGGAAAGCAAGTAGGATGACCTTCAACAGTCCTGGTCCACTAACCCTAAAGGGTTGGGGGGAGAATCAGTACACAGGGCTCTGAGGGTTGTTTCTTAAAGGCAGACTTCCCCAGTCTACAGTAGGGATAATCACAAAGAAAGACGTTTTTCACACACATGATTCCTTATTTGGTATCACTAGTTCCAATGCCTACACCTGACATCACATTCTCCCCCTCTAAACTGGAGAAGGAAGGGGAGGAAGAGGTGACTGAGAACCTAGGAAATTTTTCCAAAGGGATGCTGAAAAAGGAACTATTTATATGGGAAACTTCTTCCACAGGAATTTGAAGAAATCCTTCAGTAGAAGGAGGGGAATAAGAAACATCTCACATCAAGCATTCTTTAGGAAGGATGCTTTTAGTATGAAGGTATAGCACCATATGGAGAGCAGCTAACAACTTACACGTTAAAAGGGCAAGCAATCCCCCTACACCAACTCTACAGGGAAGTACTACCTGGTTTCAGCATTTCCAAACTACCAACACGGAGATGGCCTTACTTTTGGAACATGCAACTTCAACATCACACATCAATCTGAGATCTGATTGGTATTTCTCAAACCTAGTCCCTTCTAATTTTTAATCATCTTTACCCTGTTCATAATTTTATTTTCTAATTGTAAACATATTTAGATTTTTATTTTGAAAGGTTCTATTCTACGTTTCAAGTCAGCAACAGGTGCAGGTGCACCAGAGGAGTCCTAGGCTGTTACACCTTTAGCTGGGAACTAGAAAGCTTAATTCCCAGAGGGCTGGAGTTCCCCACTGCAAGGCCAGTACTGTCCCCTCTGCACTGGCACCAGGATGTCTTCTGTATTATAAACTGACATACAAGTGCTAATTTATGTATGCGTATGTAAGTGAGGGAGTGAACAAACAGTGGGCCCTCAACAAAAGGAAGAACGGTTCCTAAGCCCACCGGAAACCACAAATAAGCCACAAGTTTATTTCAGATTCAAATGTTCTGTTTCAAGATCAGACCAGTTTTAAGGGATCTGAACTATTTTCTTACTAGAAAAGAGGAGTCTCCCTGAGAACGAGGAAGAATGGAGAAAATGGTAAAAACCAAGAGACAGAAATGTCAGAACACTGGAAGGAGATAAATTTTGGGTGAGAACTTCTTAGGAAATGTCTTTTCCTGCAATCCTTATTCTAGCAGCATCTCTTGTAAGCAATTCTGTTTGCTTCAGCTTCCCTGAAAACACAGTTTCGGGCTAGAGATTCAGCAATCCACGATTTTCCATTGTGTCTGATTTTTTAGCTTCCTGAGACTATTCTCCATAGACTTGAGGAGGAAATCAACTTGCATGCATTTTGGGTAAAGGGTAAACATGCAATGAATTATACAACCCGGCTGGTATTCTTATTGCAACTTCATGCCGTAAGTGGAAAGGGTATACAGCACGTCGGACTTACGCAGTGTAACTATGAAACAAATAAGCCAAGCCAAGGACACAGACGCTTATAGTAGTGAGAACTGTGGTGGTTTTGAAGAGATTAAAAAATCCAACCCCTTGCCCTATACCATGTGATGCAATAACAGAAGGGGTTAACTACAGTCACAGAGGCTTATTCTGCTCTTACTTCCTCAATTCTGGAAACAGATGGAAACATGATTTTTGATCTATTCTTGGGAGAGATTTACAAACAGAGGATCTGAAGACAAAGGCATCAAAGGAGCAGTACCTGACTCAAGAATGAATTAAATTACTCCCCAAGAAGCTCACGGGCTGGGAATAAAAACTTGAAAAAGAGATTCCTTTAATGTTATGCTTTCCCTGCCATTTTCCATTATACACTGAAAAGCATAGGCCAAGTAGAGACTCTCTGCAGGGAAATGTCATACCTGGTAGAAATACGTTATTTCCCTGGGAGGGGGTGGGGGGTGCTAAAGAGACTTTTTACAGTGAGGAAGGAGGGAGTCATTTTTGCAGCCTTACTTCCTTGCCCCTGAGCAGCTCATTCACCATAATATGAGGGAAGGGCTTAATGCTGTGGTCCCTGACACTGTGCACCCACTGCTGGGCATAATCTTTCAATATGAGCAGTCAGTCTAAAAGAACCATAGAAGGATGTGGAGTTGGATCTCCTTCGATGTGAGAGGGCTACTCTCCCACAAATGAGAATGTTTTTCTGCCTTGAAGGAGGCAGAGCAACAGAGAATTTTCTAATGGACCAGGTACTACACATATAATATCACTAGGTGTTAGGAAAAATCAAAGCTGTTATTACTTAGCTCAAAAAGGCTGTCAAATATAATATGACTGTCAGTCAAGCAAAGACAGACTTATTTGTTCTCTTCTTTCCTTCCTGTTCACTACCACCACTACTTACTTGATACTTTTAATCATACATTTTAAATAAGGGTGTGCATCACCGAACACCTAAAAAGAGTGAATGATGCCACCAAGAACTTGCCACCTTCATTCTTTACTGTGTTAAATGGAGGAATACAATCTAGCACCATGTTCTGGGTAAAATGAATGCCATTTACATTAGTGAACATGATCTATAATTAAAATGAACTGAATGTACTTTGGCAAACTCTAGGCAATATCTACTAATGCTAAACATGCACTATTCTATGACACAGGAATTCTACTCCTGTGTCTACACAACAGAAATGAGCAGTGCTCTGTCCAAACAGACAAAATAAGTGACACCATGAAAGACAGTGATCCTTGACAGATGGGAAATGAATGAGATGAGCCCCATGATCACCCTAGTTTATTGCTTTGAGAGTTTCTTCCAGGTTGTGGTTCAAGGGGGAGGAGCCCAGGTAAAATTGGCAGATTCTGTGAGTTGAAGCGACAGAGCTGAGAGTCTGGAGAGACCAAAGGGCTAAAATTCTCAGGACAGAGTAGTGAAGAAGAGAGAACTACTCACAGAGAGGACGCTGGAGATCTGCAGAGATTTGGCCTTGAGTAGCTACCTGAGTATGTCTCCTGACGTGTATATAAGGAAATTACCAGAGGCCAGAGAAGGAATTATTCAAAATGAATAGAGGAAAGAGTAGCCCAGGCTCAAAGAGGCTTTGGGAAGAGCCTCCTGCCTGTTTCTACCAACCAGACTAGATGAGTGATCTGAAAGAGTGAAAATCACTCTGAGGGTTAAAAGAGAACAAAGCTGTGGAGAACGTACATGACCTGATATTAAGACTCATTACTTGACTAACTAATGAAGGCATTGTGGGACTGGTGTGAAGACACACAAGTCAGTGAAACAGAGACTTCAGAAAAAGACCTGCATATATACGGGAAATTGGTTTTCACAAAAAAGTACAAAGGCGAGGCAATGGAGAGGGGAAAATTTCTTCAACAAATGATTCTGGAATGGACATCCACATCCTAAAAAATGGAACTTCAGTTCATACTTTGTACCATATATAAAAAGTATGTCAAAATGGAGCAGAGACCTATATGCAAAAGATAACAACTATAAAACATTTAGAAGGAAACACAGAAGAAAATCTTTGTGAACTTGGGTATGGCACTAAAAGCACAAATTGTGAAAGAACAAATTAGGTAGGACCAAAATTTAAAACTTCTGCTCTTCAAGAGAATAAAAAGACAAGGCACAAACTGGGAGAAAATATTTGCAAATTTCCGCCTCAAAGAGGACTTCTCTTTTCATCACTTTATAGTTTTAAAACTCTTGAAACAATAAAAAGAAAACACCTAGTTAAAAAAAAATGTGTGGAAGCTTTGAACACTTCATTAAAGAAGATGTGGATGGGAAAAAAACACACATGAAAAGATGCTCAACGCTATTAGCCGTCAGGGAAATGGGAGACTGAAAGCATTGTGGGTACCCTGACACACCTCTCAGAAAGGCTAATGTTACACAGACTGACCCCTACCATGTATTTGTTCTGCACAAATATCTTCATCTTTTCAGGCTTCTTCCACTCTGCCTGCAAACATGCTTAATGTGCTCTTTTCACGTAAGACTCTTCTATTAACAAGGCCTGTCCTCAAGCCCTCTCCATTCTTATGAAAAATGTGGTGGTAACAGGAAAGTGATGTGTGCTTTGCTACCCACTCAGTGCGTAACCCATCACTCCAGAAACTGCCACATGAAAATGAAAACACCTCCAAACCATAAAACACAATGGCCCAAAAGTTAGGGGCAAAGCCCAAAGGTGGAAAAGTGTTTGACATGCCCAAGGAAAAGACAGAAGGGCAGGAAAGTAAAATACCGAGGAAAGGAAAGAACGAGTGAGGTCATGGGTGCAAGCAAGTGTGGCTCAGAGAGGTCATAGTATACAAGGCCTGAGGAGGGCGAAGCAGTGGCATAACGGGCTCTCATTTACATTTAAAACAACATTGGCAGGGCACCTGGGTGGCTCAGTCAGTTATGTGTCTGACTTCGGCTCAGGTCACGATCTCGCTGTTTGTGAGTTCAAGCCCCGCATCAGGCACTGTGCTGACAGCTCAGAGCCTGGAGCCTGCTTTGGATTCTGTCTCTCTCTCTCTCTCTGCCCCTCCCCCTACTTGTGCACTCTCTCCCTCTCTCTCTCTCCACCCCCCGCCAAGAATAAATAAACATTAAAAAAATTAAACAATGTTGGCCAACTGCTATAGGGCAAATAGGTCATGGAGAAGTGTGTGAAGGCAGGAAAGTCATTTAGGAACTTGTACCCCAGTAGTCCAGGAGACGTGATGGTGGCTTAGACCAGACGGCAGTAGTGGGGACAGGGAAAAAGGGACAGTCTGTCCCACTCTCCATAGCTGCTAACCTTCCTCCCAGAGGACATCTTCAAGGTCAGTCACCAAGTCCCAGTCATCTTCATACCCTAATGCCTAGTGTACTATAAGCCACTGTCCCTTGAACATCACACTTTGTACATGTTGGAATAAAGACATTTGTATTTATCTGCATGCGTGATCTCAGCCACCAGATTTTAACCAACCTCAGCCACCAGATTTTAACTAACCTGAGAATAAAAAGTTGGGTCTCTGTGTACTTCAGGGCCACTGGTAGGAGTCCTAACTCAGATATGCAGCACATGAAATTTCTTCATTTTCATCAGAAATGATTAAGGATTTGCTGTACATACTGATGACTGTGGTTTGCAATATCTCACCCACCGACTCTCCTTTTGGCCAGGTCTGCTTTTCTTTTTCTGTCCGGGGTCATTTAAGGCAGTAGCGGGGG
This sequence comes from Proteles cristata cristata, assembly GCA_017311185.1. NCBI lineage: Eukaryota > Metazoa > Chordata > Mammalia > Carnivora > Hyaenidae > Proteles > Proteles cristata. The sequence goes on along the minus strand of JAESUZ010003282.1, from coordinate 1,813,953 downwards.
TGGGGTGGGGGGTGGGATCGGAGGGGGAGGGAAGAGAAAAAGAAGAACCAGCACACCTGCCTACCGATTCTGACATGTGGTTAAGAGCTGCTCCTCTTACACAGAGAGCCAGCACCTCCGTGACTTCTGCTGCGGATTCTGAGACAGAACACATTGTTATGCACCTCATTAGTATTTATGGACAGCCTAGGAATCATTTCTGAAATAAATGAGACCATTTGTGTGAAATGATTCCTTCCGAAGAAAAATCTCTGAGGATCTTTCAACAGCCGGCCCTGATGAAGATGCAGAGCAAAAAGAGAGAGATACCTGACCCTCTGGTGCTGAACGAGTGGTGATAGGCTCAGCTCTCTCTCCCCAACTCCCCACTGGCAATTTCCACGTAAATTGGAGCCTAATTGGAGGACAAACGGTCTCGAGGCGATGAGGCACAACTAACTATTGATACATTAGCTCTTCTCAAAACTCAGCCGATCATGTCTGCAGACCTCCCCTTGTTGGTCTCATGGTATTTTTCCTTTCCTTCAGACTTACAGCCCAGCCCACAGGCTATTCTGATAAGGCCAGTCTCGATCAGAGGCAGTCACCGTACTTGACCAAAGAGGGGAGGTGCTGCGCTCAGCAAATGCTAGCCGTGGTCGCTGAACTCTGTTCCCATGTGGCTCAGGGACAGAGTTGAGTGCTTAGACCCTTCTGGTTTGTACCCTCTGGAGGGGGGTTTCTCAGTTTTACTGAATGTCACTGTGTGTCCTCCAGTATGAAAGGAAAGAGGGCTTTATATATTTTTCAACAGCAAGAACAAGAATTGTAGATAGATATGGTTTATGTTAGGCAGAGAATACATTATTGAAGAATCATGCATGTGACTAAATGGACCCACAAACTCTGAATCCTCAAACCCTTTGCATAAAATTAATCTGGTATCAAAACTTCAGAACGGCAGTCTGTCTTGACTGAATGGGCAGAAATCACCAAGTTCGCATTGCAAGGTAACCTACCTACTAGCTTTAAAACTATTAACAAGGAACAAATTACGTAAATTTCTTAGAGCAACAAAATACTAAAAATTGTAACTTCATTGGCTCATTCAGAAACAATGTTTTGAATTCTTTCAACATACAAGTTCTGTTCAGTATGTTACACCAGTTTGACATAACTGAAGTTCACTCAACCAACGTTATGTGTGTGGTCTGCCCTTCTGTCTATGCAGTCAAGGTAATACAGAATCACAGAGTTGGAGGACGTCTCCCAGAGGTTTACTCTCCGCCCATGTCTTACCTTTGGGCATGCTACCTTCTCAGCTCTTTTATATATATTCTTTCTCTAGCTTCTTTTATCTCCAATAATAATTTACAACTCATCCTAATAAAGAGCTTCATGATGAGAAACTCTCCTTTGAGGTTATGGGTAAAGCCGTTTGCATTTCATAGTCTTGAAAGTCATTTAATTGGTCTCCAGTTTTCTCCTAGTTAAATCCTTGCCAGTTCCTTCAGCCTTCCCAGATGGGTCTTCTTTTTCAATCACCACCTCCTGTGGGCCTTCACGGAGCCCAGCTGAGTTCTTCATGTTCCCTTTTAGACACGGAGCCAGCTCTAAGTAGAACAGTTTATTTTTATGTTTTAATTTTTTTAAGTAGACTTCACGCACAGCAGGAAGCTCAACATGGGGGCTTGAACTCATGACCCTGAGATCAAGACCTGCGCTGAGACCAAGAGTCTGATGCTTAACGGACTGAGCCACCCAGGCATCCCCTAAGTAGAACTGTTTTAAAAGCTGAGGACAATGCAACAAGTTCACATCTGGCATTAGACTGATCTGGATCCCTAATCGGGTGTGCCAGTAGTTTTGAAAACCGTGATGCCACATGCTTATGGTCACCTTACTATTACCATGAGTATTTATGGAACTACTCTTTGACCACATTCTCAAAGAGATTAGAGAAAAATTTTAACTGATATTCTAAACTTGTATTTTTTCTACAAGCTACCCCGGTATTTTGCCTACTTATGTTTCCACATGGCAGGTATACAAGCCCCTTTGAGCACCTTGAGGGAGAGAAGCTACTTCCTGCCCTTACTAAAGATTTTTATATGGTACAGGCAAGGCTTTTGCATCTATCCTTTACCAGCCCCCACTCCTAACCAAAGTGCAGTGAAGTATCTAGCAGCAGTCCTTGTGTGCAGTTAGCATTGATACCGAATATGTGCTGAATGAATGCTGTGAATATCGGAACATGGTGTGGTTGAATGTGGGAGGATAGCACTGGAAATAAAGAGACACAAAATGAAAGGCTTTGCATGAAGTCTATCAAACCATGTAGGTGTAACTGGCAGTTTGCCATGGTTTGCAGCACTGCCACGGAGACGGGGAGTAGTGCTGTAGGCCTTGTTCCGTCAAAGTGTGTATCAGGAATGTGCCAAATGATGGTGCGAGGGGTCCAAAGGTCACCAAGACCCTCCCGATGCAGCAACTGGCAGAATATTAACCACCTACAGAAGCAAATGATGAAAGTTCTCATCCTCAGGGTGTGGGCCGCTTTCCAGCCGAGGCTCACTGCTGAGACCAGGTCATGTTTTCCAAGTGTTAACATAACTAACCCAGAGACTCTGATATCTTCCCATAACCTAAGTTCTAGTCCACTCAACTATCAGTGCCAAGGACCACGGACTCAAAAGAAGTATCCTACTCTTAGGAGGCTATAACTTCATAAGATGCTGCCTCTCTGGAATGAGTGAGGTAATATGGGTAATGCATCGGGTGCTTCTTCCTTGTTCCCCTAATGGCTAACTGAAATCAATTTCCAGATCATCCTCATTGGAGATTTCTAGACCAGGTACAAATTTGTACTGATTTTTCTCCATCTGACTCCACAGGCCAAGATCCCTGTGGCCAACAGATCTTTTCCTTAATTAGCCTTTGCCGAGCCTTCCAAGCCTTAGCACCAAGGGAGTACTGGCACCTGTGTGAAGAAGGCAGTCTCTTCAGGAACTAGCAATATGAAATTAACAGAGACACTAACCTATTCCAAGATTCCCTCAAAGATTCACTTCTTCAAACTCAAATTTTAGTCTATCAACAAAGCCACAGACCCCTGGACCTCTCTGCTGCTGTGACATTGTATCTGCAATCACTGATAATATGCGATGCCGAGCAAGGATGTTTTGGGTTCCAAGACACTTGTGCGGCACAGAGCACACAGGCCATCACAAAACCATAAGCACTGGCAAAACGGTGCCAATTCTAAGCAGACTTTGAGGAAGTGACTAACACACATCACAGAGGCCATGTCAGGGTCTGATATTATTACAAGGCTAGAATTAATGTTTCTTTCCTATGTGTTTCCTCCATGAAGGAGGTCAATATGTCCTCAAGAGTTCTACAGGGAGAAGCCTGTGTCCACCCCAGAGAGATTGCAAAGGCTGCCCTCTTGACACTGGCCCATCATCTGTAGATCCTCACAGTCAGACAGAAATGTGTGCCAAAGGCTCTGGGTACAGGTCCTTCCCATTGCTGTCAATCATCTTGTCACACATAGAAGACGTTATCTGGATACATAACTCAGAAAACCTGATCATTCACATCTACATTATGAAACCTATTTTTAGAAAAATAAGTGTTGGATTCAAAGTGGGGAAGAGCATCCAATGGAATAAAGACAGTCTCTTTAACAGATGGTCCTTAAGTAATTTACAATGCAGTGGTCATAGGTGTCCCTGGGTGCTGGATGTCTGGCTCATCCCCACCTCTCCCATCTTACTTTCTATTCTGTACTTCTCAGACTGCCCCCAATAGAGACTCGCATCCCAGTGTGCCAGGCTCCTCCCTGGGCCATGCCCATGTGCTAGGCTGCCCTGTCTGCGTGCCTCTGCTCCCTGAGACTTCTCAGCCTGGGATGCCGCCGCCTGCACATCTAAGTTGTGCTCACCCTTCACGGGCCAACTCCAGATCCTTCCTCTGCCACAAGAATTTTCTTGGCAGCCCAGCCCACATTCCCACCCTTTCCTAAAATGTCTAGGGTATTTCTCTTTAACACTCATTTTAGGCCTCTGCCATACTGAATCTAATTCAGGAACACAAAGGAAACATGCTGTTTACAAGCCAGTGATTAGTCCTAAACTGCAGGGGATTTTTGTTGTTCTTGTTTTTAGTTTAACAGGTTAACCTCTTTTTTTTTGTACCTGTCTTAGCACTCTCTTCATTTGCCTGGGAAGAATTCCCCCCAACCCTCCACCTCCCCCATCAGAAGTGTAAAGGGAAGCTTCAGCCAAACTTTATGATGAATTATCAAATATTCTCAATTCAGGACACAGGAGGCTCCCTCAAATGAAAATGTCTTCCCTGATAATATTACAGGAGGCTTTTACTTATTTATTAATATTCTGGCACTCTAGGCAAAATGGGATATAGTTCCTGCTTCTCAAGGCTTTTCCAGGTAATATTTACATTTAAAAAAAATCAAGCAAGAAATGGTAATTTCGGTGAGAACGGGATAGAAGACCCAGGACAGCTTTCAGAGGAGGTAAGTTCTAAAGGGAAACCTTAAGAAAGAAAAGAAACAGGATCCCTCAGAGAGGAGGCCAATATACTGGGGACAGTCACTCTCTCAAGTACAAGGATGAAAGGTAAAAAGGCCACATTTCCAGAGGGGAGACAGCATTAGTGGAAATGGCCACAGTGTGATTGGTTCAAGATTCTGATGAAATGAACAAATGAGAACAGTGACTTTCACGTCTGGACTTGAGCCACTGGGGTGACCTCTAGAAGGTGGCACAGGAAGACCACCGCCTTCTGCATGCTACGTTTGTGCTGGACCACAACCATGAACTTTCTCCTTTCTTCCTCCTCTTTTGCAAAGGGGTTCATTCTGTAGATGAAATTCCATCTCCTGCTTCTCTGACAGAAACATGAGGGTGTGGGAGAAGAATTCATAAGGACAGTGTCTATATCCATATAAGGGAACCATCCTATCTACCTGGACTCCTGTGTACACTGTTCCTAAGACAACGTGGCCAGCAATCTGCAGACCCCTGCATCCACCTCAGATGACTGAGGGGTCTCTTCCTGCTGATGTGGAGGTGCTGAAGATCTCTACTGTCAATTCTGCTACTTTATAAGTGACATAAGGGAAGGCTCTGTAGGGTCACAAACTATAATTAGCATAGAGTGGGGGCACCTGGGTGGCTCAGTTGGTTAAGCGTCCGACTTCAGCTCAGGTCATAATCTCATGGTTCATGGGTTTGAGCCCTGCGTCGAGCTCTGTGCTGACAGCTACCTCAGAGCCTGGAGCCTGCTTGTGATTCTGTGTCTCCTCTCTCTCTGACTCTCCCCTACTCATGCTGTCTGTCTCAAAAGAAAATAAAACAAAAAAAATTAGCATAGAGTGAGCCCTGCGAACGGGAATTTTTCATCTTAATAGCAATTTGGAAGAGAGAGAGGATTCCCCCTGCCCCCTGCTTTGTCCTTGGTAAAATACTTGCTTTCTCTCCTCCTTTTGAGGGTGCAAGGAAGATGTGCTGGCCAGTGGCCTGAACTGAGGGAAGCAGGCTCCGGGGTGCATAGCAATGCCAGAGGGGATGAGAGGATTAGTAACTCAGATTCTGGTGTCCAGTGTTTAGAGTCTCCAATCAGATCTGTGTTATAATGGAATTTGTTGTACTACTGGTTCAAAAGAAAGGCATGTTTGAAAGAGGATCATGAGAACCCCATGCTCTGGTTCCGCCCAGAGGTATACACCACACTGTGTCACAGGCTGTGTCCCATCCATGTCATCTTGGCCACCATGCTTGAAGGGCTCTGCAGAAACAGAGCCGGAACCCAAATGACTTCCTAATGTCAACAAGCTTTGTTCGTCAAAATGTAAACTTAGCATCAAGCCATGGTTCATGTGCTGTCATGGGTGGAAGGTCATGTTAATTGAAAAAGTAAAGCTCATTAAATGGCTATTTTTCAGATATGAGAAAAAAAGTTGTTTGCTGAGACAACAAGGTTAAAGAACATTTATGTGAGAATACATAACGTGTTCCTTGCTGCAGCCTTAGAAAGTCCCCTTTAAAAGAACTGCAGCTCACCCAGCCGTTTCCTGAGAGGGAGGAAATGCTCCTTCCTGACACCTGTCAGAGGGACATGCTCATGAACATGGCTCTCCGGCATAGGCCAATGTTCCCGGTACGGAATCACCCTGGAGTTCTTTTCTTGCTCCACCTTGGAACTAAACAGCATTATGGACTCCAGACATGGCCTAGAAGCTAAGTGATCTCTGTGAAGAAGGCTGCTCCTCACGGGGAAGGAACCTGGGTCTGTCAGCACTGTGGGGGAGCTCGATCAATCACAGCACCCACCAACCCTGCCCACCTGTCTTGGGGTGCCTTAGACAGGGTTTGTTACTGGTTAGGTCTCAGTTTCATCATTTCTAGGATGCAGCTAGAGTACGGGACGTCATGAGCCCCTTCCAGTCTGTACATTCTATGGTTCTGTGTGTCACATGAACGTATGCTGTGCACTGCGATATCTAGATGTCTATAATGACAAACACAGAAAACCATTATCTAGATGAAAATAGTCAGGTCCAACTTTCCAAATAAGAGCAGAAAATGTAAAATATCTTTATCTTTTTAAAAATTTATTTATTTCAAGAAAGACAGAGAGAGAAAAAATGAGGGAGAGACAGAGGGAGAGAGAGAGAAAATCCCAAGCAGGCTTCACACTGTCAGCCCCGAGCCTGATGCAGGGCTTGAACTCACAAACTGCAAGATCATGACCTGAGCCAAAACTGAGACTTGGACTCGTAACTGAATGAGCCAACTAGGTGCCCCTTTTAAAAATATTTTTGTAATTAAAAATATATTTTTTAAAACTTATTTTGAGGGAGAGAGGGAGAGGGAGAAGGAAAGGGAGGGAGACGAGAGAGAGAGAAAGTGAGAGAGTGCCCAGTATGTGCTGGGTGAGAGACAGAGAAAGAGAGGGAGGGAGAGAATCCCAAGCAGGCTCTGCGCTGGCAGCGCCACTTGATCTCACGAACTCTGAGATCATGACCTGAGCTAAAATCAAGTCAGACGCTTAACCAACTGAGTCACCCAGGTGCCCCTCTTCTGAGATTCTTAATCAAAGAGACTGTTAGCCCTGCTGTTTCCTTCCTAGCTGACGTAAGGCATGACAAGGGGAGGTCTCTTGGCAGGAAGAGAGCTTCATGGTAGGAGAAAACTATTCTTTTGGGAGGGGCAAAATGTTATGCTCATAACTTTGCTCAATTCCACTAGGGGGAATCATAGCTGAATATGAGACGTTTATGTAAATTTTGTTTTGCTTAAGAATTTAAACTGCCAACACTTGGACCATAAAGCAGTGTGACTATTCTATTCCTCTAGAAAAATCTGAAGGCACAAACATTATTCACACAACAAATATTTATTATGTGTGCACGATGAAGGAGAAGTGAGGCACCAGGGGTGAGGGTGAAGGGAAGGGGGGTGCGTTGAGGGTGGAAATAGGGACAAGGTGAGTCAAGTACAGCCCTACTCCTCAGGAAGTTTGCATTTTAGTACAGTGAAGACAAGGCCATTGGCACTAAAATACATGGTAGGATATGATAAATACCACGATGGGTATTTCTTACCAGCAGCATGCGTGTAATTAGGTGTTTGGAGAAGGCAAAGAACACACACTGAATGGAGTAGGGAGTAGAGTGAGGGGGGGTTTTCAGTAGATGCAGGGCAGCTTCTTTATGAAGGAAAAGTGCCATGGGAGCTGTAGCTGAAGGATGGGTAGGGCTCATAAGGATCAAAGCGAGAAGCGGATCTCATTTATGCCTCAAACCATCCTCCGTGCTTCCACAGCTAAAAAGACAAGCCCTTACTGACTGCGAAGGGCCAGTTTACGAGTATAGAAATAAGACCACCCAGAGAGCGGTTGATTTCTTTTAGATTACCTTGACCTGGGATGAATCTTAAGACAACCCATTTCCTGGCCAAAAATCCTGGATACTCCTCTATGCTGAAACTCGGTGTTTAGGAAGTCATTTTGTTAAATACATATTTATATTCAAAAGCATAACTCCCAGCTTCCTGGTCTTGTTTCCTGGCCTTAACACAAGGCACTATTATTTTCTTAAAAAGGAAATTATTCCAGTGCCCCTGCCCAGGCTCCAGTGCCTCCGGTTTGCCCTCAATTTTCTTCCTCTTCTTGAAAGGACACCCACAGTTATAACTCACACGGGTTCGGGACAGCACACAGGGTTTGATGTAGAAGCAGTTAAGGACGTGCTGGTGCTTCTGTTTAAACCGTGGGAACATGGTTTCTGAGTGAGAACACTTAAAATCTTACTTCCCTTGAGATCTGCCATCCATTAACAATTCAGCTGCAGGGCTAGGTTCATCTCATTTTAAAATGTAAGTCAAGAGCCTGAAATTGGTAATTGGGCATTTAATTGGGTATGTGAAGGCACTTACTGGGTTTCTAACAACTTGAACAGGTAATGTTTAAGAACATTAAAAATTACAGCAATGATGAACCAGATGCAAATGGAAAGTGAATGAATTGTGGCACTATAATTTAACACATAGCTAAGTAGTGTTTTTAATGGAAAATGTTGAGCTTGGTTGGTTTTCCTCAATTTTCTTATATGCCAGGGATTATAAAAATATTTTACTTTTTGAACTTGGCTTCTACTCTCACAAAACTCCACCTTAAAAGTGTTTGAGGGGCATCTAGGTAGCTCAGTTGGTTAAGCGCCAGACTCTTGGTTTTGGCTCAGGTCATAATCTCACGGTTTGTGAGTTTGACCCCAGCACTGGGCTCAGTGCTAACGGTGCAGAGCCTGCTTGGTAGTCTCTCTTTTTCTGTCTCTGCACTTCCCTTTCTCGGCACTCTCTCTCTCTCTCTCTCTCTCTCTCTCTCAAAAATAGATAAATAAACCTAAAAAAAGTTTTTAAAAAGTGTTTGATTAAATTCAGTAGGTATATATGTGGCATAATAGGTAATCAGTACTGCTTAAGCCTATAGGGAATACCGAGAAGTCTGAGCAATATGAACACGACATGGTTAAACAGTAAAGAGCATATTAGAACCTGGGGCATCTCGACAGTCAGCTGGATATCTGTCAATTGAATGGAATGGCCTTTTTTATGATGTTCTATAACCAAAGACTTCAAAGTCATTTACAATGGCTGCCAGTGCCTGCTGCCTCCTTATTCTTTTTTTACATTCCATTTTACTTCTTTTGATTTAAATAGGTAATAACACTCACGTGACTCAAAAGTAGTATGTTGTGCTCTCTTACTCCCATCTGTCACCTTCCATCCCATTCCTTCCCCTCCCCTGCCCTCTTGTCTAAATCTAATTTGGTATTTTTTCTCTCCTCAAGATATAGTTTGATCCCTGCTTGAGGAGATTTATGTGATCGATACAAAATGGTAAGGGAATGATCGCACCTATGACCATTCTTATCGAAAGGAAACTGCCAACAAGAAAGAAGGATGACAGAAGTGCCTTGTTCCTCAAGTTCTCATTACACCCAGTTTGGTCAGAACCACCAAAGGCTTCAGTGTTTCAACTAGTAAACATGAGAAAGACTATGGAGAGTCTATCAAAGGGTCAAAGTATGTGAACTCAGAAAAAAAAAAAAGGACTAACAATAAAAAACTAATGGCCAAGTAAATTTATGCCACAGGAGTCATGCCACTGAAGTAGTCAGAAAATCATTTCTTTTGAAAAAAAAAAGGAGGGAACTTTCCATATATTCAGTTCATCATTCCTAAGAAATAATTAGTAATTAAATATTACATAGAAAGTAATATGTAAGACTTTGTTATGGCCGTTGTTATCTTCTGTACAGCCTGCACATGTGCTGTGAACAGAAGTCTTCCTTCTTAGAAAAGGAGGAGAAGGAGAATAGAGTAAGAGTGAAGAGCTCTGCATTCTAATGCTTTTTCTGTAATCCATTTTGACACTGGAATAAATACTTAGCATCAAGATATTATTGATCAATGACAACAGAATCTCTCGCCCTCTTCCTGTTCCCGGCTGGCTCCCAGCTCTGGATCGATATTTCTTTTCATTCCCACGCCATGGACTCATTCTGTGTACTTTTACTTACTTTCCTCCATCCAAGGTAACAGATTCTAAGGGTTGGTTTGACGGCAATCCTATTATGGTCCTAAAGCAATTATTTTAAGAAGAGATGAAGACAGGAGAGAAATTGTACAAACAACTTGACAGAATCCATTTTCTTCCCCTCCTTTCAATGTTTCTTGCCTCTCCACAGAGCCTTTCATTTCCTGAGCTCCAGGCACTCTTTTTACAAAAGAGAAACAGGATTCTGGTTGGCAGGAGCTGCCCCTGTGAACAATACAAAGCCCGTCAGAGATAATGATGCTCAAGCAATTGCATGGCAGTCTCCTGAGGGACCACAGAGGCAGTATACTCCCCGCTGAGGGTGTCTGGTTGCCCTGCTCCCAGCCTGCTACTGACCCAGGATCAACAATACCTGCAGGACTTGTTTCTTCATCCTTTTTATCCTGTTGGCTACACTCTCTCTCTGCACCCACTAGAAGGTGACTCTTTCTACCACTAGGCTTGACAGCCATGTACTCCTGAGAAGGGTCTGGCTGCAGACATTTGTCTTCCCATCATGTTCCAAACGGCCTTGTACTAAACGGCACTGGGAAAATCTTAAAGCAACACAACACAACACAACACAACACAACACAAACCCACATGTACTAAGCCACAATATTGTTCAGAGTACTCCCTAGGGAAGCTAGCGGAAAGGCTCCCGAGCTAGGGCTCAATTAGGAATTTGCTTCTGACACTGAAAAAAATGCAGTTGCTATAATTGTGATCAAAGATTTTGAAAATTTCCCAAAGAGTGTAAAACCAGGTCCCAGCCTCTCAAGGGTACAATCGTGCTTAGCTCCTTTCCACACACAGGCTCTGCCATAGGTGAGGTTGCATTTTATCCCATGGAAGGCTTTGTGCTCAATGCACACAGCAACGGAGGGCCTCTAAGGACAGCAGAACTTCTGAAGGTCGTAGCTGGGAAATATGCAGGAAGAAAGAGGGCTGCGTCCCTAGTGCTTGGGACCCGGAGTCCAGGTGTGTGATGCATTAAACCCCTGTCCTGTGGTATGGGGGCCTTAAGATGCTGGATGTGCAAATGAGAGGTGAAGGCAGATGCAAGAGCAAAATGTGGAAGCAGCCCAGTTCCCATTAACAGAAAGAAGTTACTGAAAATGACCAAAGTCATAGAACTAGATAGTGTATGAATCAATGATGACAACATGTCATGAACCAACAATTATAATGAACCTGAGTCTGTGCATCCCAGTCCTAAAAAGACAAGAAGGAGGAACAGGGACAGCTAGAGGGCCGAGAATAGGACTCGGCATTGAGGGCAGTTCCAGTTTTTGAAAGGTTAGATGAGTCACATTTCATAAGCTTTTCCACATTCATCCACTGAAAGGGTGTTTTCTCATTGCTTTGAGAATCCAAAAACCAAGGATACTGTTTGGACACTGTTCTATTGTTTGGTTTCTTTCTTTTTTTTTCTTTCAAATTTTAATTTAAATTCTAGATAATTAACATATAGTGTAATACTGGTCTCAGGAGTAGAATTCAATGATTGATCACTCACGTATATAGCACCCAGTGGTCACTACAAGTGCCCTCCTTAATACACATCACCTACTTAATGCATCCCGCCCCCACCCCCCGCCATTAACCCTCAGTTTGTTCTCTGTCATTAAGAGTCTCTTATGGTTTGCTTCCCTCTGTTTTCACCTTCCCATATGTTCATCTGTTTTGTTTCTTAAATTCCACATGAGTGAAATCATATGCCATTTGTCTTACTCTGACTTATTTCCCTTAGCAGAATACACTCTAGCTCCATCCATGTCACTGCAAATGTCAAAATTTCATTTTTGATGGCTGAGTAATATTCCAGTGTGTGTGTGTGTGTGTGTGTGTGTATCACATCTTCTTTATATATTCAAATCTGTTGCATTTTTATACACCAATAATGAAGCAGCAGAAAAAGAAATCAAGGAATTGATCCCATTTACAACTGCACCAAAGACCATAAGATATCTAGGAATAAACCTAACCAAAGAGGTAAAAGATCATACTCTGAAAACTATACAACACTTCTGAAAGAATCTGAAGAGGACACAAAGAAATGGAAAAACATTCCACGTTCATGGATTGCAAGAACAAACATTGTTAAAATGTCTGTATTACCTAAAGCAACCTACATATTTGATGCAATCCCTATCAAAATACCACCAGCAGCTTTCACAGAGCTAGAGCTAACACCCCTAACATTTGTATGGAACTACAAAAGATGCCAGAAAGCTAAAGCAATCCTGGAAAAGAAAAGCGAAGCTAGAGGCATCACAATCTGTTTTGCAAACTATATTACAAAACTGTGGTCATTAAGACAGTATGGTACCAGCACAAAAAGAGACACACAGATCAGTGGAAATAATAGAAAATCCAGAAATGGACCCACAACTATATGATCAACTAATCTTTGACAAAGCAGGCAAGAATATCCAGTGGAAGAAAAACAGTCTTTTCAACAAATGGTGTTGGGAAAACTGGACAGCGACATGCAGAAGAATGAAACCGGACCACTTTCTTACACCAGCCACAAAGACAAATTCAAAATGGATGAAAAACCTAATGTGAGACAGGAAACATCAGAATCCTAGAGGAAAACATGGGCAGCAGCCTCTTTGACCTTGGCTGGAGCAACTTTTTATTAGACATGTCACTGGAGGCAAGCGAAACAAAAGCAAAAATTGGGACTATTGGGACTTCCTCACAGTAAAAAGCTTCTGCACTGTGAAGCAAACAATCAACAAAACTACCATTCTATTGTTTTGAGATTGTTGGTCTCTCACGTTTTCCCCCCTCCCCTACCACCTACTCGCATCTCCCCACCCTTTGCAGGTAAGGTTACCATCTGAAAGGAGCCCAGAGATTTGACCTTCTGAACTTTTATGCAAATATGAACAGAACAGTAGAGTGGGCCTTCTGTGGGGAAGGCTCAGGTTTGTGGGTTGTTAAATCAAGGGTAAAACTCAGAGGCAGCACTGTCTACACCTTCCTTGGAGATCTGTGCCTTCCAGAACCTCATTTTCTGCAGGCTGTCTGTGGTGGGTGGCCAGAGCTCCAGCCAGCAGATACAGTTTACATTGGAATACTCTCCAGGTTATGGCAGGAAAGCAAATCCCTGTTGAGGGAGCAGGCTTCAGAAAAGGACTCAAGTCAGTATTTGAGTCTCCATTCAAAATACAGTGACAAGGCCTCTCAGCTTTATAGTTGGGAAAATGCTTGAAATAAGAAAAAAGTTTCAGAATGAATGTTAAGCTAGAAAGACAACTTACTGCTGCTGTCCACTTACAGCTACTCATGACATGAGGGCATATGGGTTACAGGGGAGTTTACCTAAGTTCCCTGAAGGCAGGGGGGTAGATAAGGGGATCACTTGGGGGCGTTCCCAGTACTGACACAGATACATTTTTAAAAGCTAATATCTGGGCTGGCACATTCAGGCAGGATGGTGGCAGTGTTAGGAGTAGGGACAGTCTGGGGGCGCCTGGGTGGCTCAGTCGGTTAAGTGTCCGACTTTGGCTCAGGTCATGATCTCACGGTTCGTGGGTTCGAGCCCCACGTGGAACTCTGTGCTGAGCCTGGAGCCTGCTTTGGATTCTGTGTCTCCTTCTCTCTCTGAGCACCGCCTCCCTCCGCCACTCTCTCAAAAACAACAACAACAACAAACAAAACAAAAAACAACCATTAAAAAAAAAAGGAGTAGGTACAGTCTGGTCACCACCCTGGAGGGCAGCTGCCAGAGGAGTGGGAGAGAAGGAAGAACCATGTCTAATGGGGCTAGTGGTCAGCTGGAGGGATGAGGCACAACGCAGATGTATCAGTATCTCCATTAATAGGAAAGGCTCA